>CAUYRT010088597.1:0-12468 GCA_963574885.1 Lepilemur ruficaudatus
TGCCTGTAGTCCCAGCTACTTGGGAGGCTGAGGCAATAGGATTGCTTGAGCCCAGGAGTTTGAGGTTGCTGTGAGCTAGGCTGACGCCACGGCACTCACTCTAGCCCGGGCAACAGAGTGAGACTCTGTCTCAAAAAAAAAAAAAAAAAAAAAAAAAGAATATACATGATATGTTTTGTGCCTGTTAAACTATAGATCATTTATTCTAATAAATTATACCCCAAAATATTCCTCTAGGAATTACAATGATGTCTGAATTGAATAAGAATACCTAGAGCATTAAGATCCAATTTTCGTGTCACAAATGCTTTGCACATTTGGAGCAATATGCTATGCATAAAATGTATTGTTATGACTCAATAACATTGACATTCTGAAAATTTGGAATTGTCATGTTTTAATGTGACAACTACTGTCTTAATTTGTTGAGTTTTAGAATTCAGAAGCTTAAGCATAGATTGTTAATGAACACAGAAACTTACAAAAGGCAGAATGAATTCATTTATATATAATTCAAAGTTGTTATGTATCATCTTCATAACACCCTATTTCTTTCTGTTCCCTTTCTCTCCTTTCTATAGTTTAACAGGCACAAAATGTATCACACGTATTTATAGCATGTTACGTATTTAAAACCATCTATATCATTATTCACCAGTGAATTATTTTCTCACTATTCTAATTTAACTTTATGATAGTTTCTCTGATATATCTGCAAATAATTTAAGTTGACTTTTGAATTTAATGGGGAAGTTAGTTTTTATTAAAAAATGACATGACCAGAAATTAATTCTCTAATAAAGATTTCAGTTATCTTTTCTAAAACCATGATTGACTTAAAATTTTTATTTATCCAAAACCTTAAGAGCACATTCTGGTGCAGAGAGATAGGGAAGACTTTCATTTATTTATGGAATGAATAGTTGCTGAAGACCCACTAAGTGCTTGGGACACGTGAGTGAACAAAACTGACAAAAACATTATCTGTCCTTTTAAAGCTTATATTTGGAATCTTCTCAATTGGCAGGTCACTGATACATCATAGACAGCTGGATAGAAAAACATAGTCATGGAAAAATACTTCAAAGCATTTCATGATGAATTTCTAGGAAAATAATTTTGCTGCTTCCCTTCCAATTTCCTAATCACTGATCTACCTTCTGTGCTGCTCATCCTTCTGCATACATAAAGTAATTATAAATTCATCCCAAAGCTCTGGATCTGCATTTTTTTCCATGTCTCTGAATTCATTTTTCTTTTTCAGTTTTCCCTTTAATTCACTTCTTTTATATAATTAGTAATTATCACTACCCTGGTAATAGTTTGATGGCATGATAAGAACATTGGACTAGTTGATGGCCAAAAACTCTGGGAGGTAATTCTCTTACACTAAATTGCTTTTGACTTTGGGCATATTATTTAAACTCTTGAGGCTCAACTGCATAATCTGTAAATTGAGAAGATTGTACCAGATGTTGTCTAAGGCCCTTCAAGCAATAAAATACTGTGATTCTCTGATTTTCCAACATACATCATCATTACCAACCTATCGCTCATGGTCTATTTCTACAATCCAGCTGTCATCAGGGTACTTTCATTTGGATGTCCTGTAGCCTAAAATTTATTATGTAAAAAGTCAAGGGAGTCTAAAATAATTTGTTGCTGGAAAAATTTAACTTTTTCATCATCATTATTATCCAATTCCAACTCATCCACTGTGCTCTTTTAATCTTATGAAAAAATACCTTCCCCCTGCTACTCCAACCTCAGATAATCGCTTTGTTAAAAAGAAAAAAATGACTATTCATTCATCTCCAAATCAAACCAAAACTTTTGTGGCATTTATGAGAATTTCCAAAAATTTTTAAAATCAATGCCAGACTTAAGAAGGAAACATTATCATAAGTTCTGTCCCACAACTGACATACTGATTTAGTTTCTGGATTTGTTTTTAGGACTGGGCAAAGAGTGAAGTCCATTTTTGGAAAGTCGACTGCCTTTCTCCACCTTACTTCTTTCTCTCTCTGTCATTCTTGATGCCTGATTGAAACTGACAGGAGTAAACTAGGAAGTAATGCAGGTCATGTTTATTATCAGAGTTCTTTTCCCCTGAGTCCAGGGTGAAGGAAGATGGAGGCTGAAGCAGCGGTGGGGAGCCAGGGGGCAGGGTACTTCCCAGGACTCATTCCACATAGTTTTGTGTATTTATTTCTGAAGGAAACTGAACTTGGCAGAGATCTTATTAGAAAATTTGAGGGCATTAAGCTGGTGGGAATATGAATAAGTACAGCCATTACAGAAAACAGTGTGGAGGTTCCTCAAAAAATTAAAAATAGAGCTACCATATCCAGTAATCACTTGGAACATTTTAAATGAACCAAACAAGAAATGCAGGTTTGTAACCAAATGCCAAATATCACTTCACCCATTTTTTAATGGCTCCAAAAATCCTGGCTTCCAATTTAAGCTAGATTAATAGCAAAATGTTTCTGAGAGTAAGCTACCTCAATACCAGAAATATATTTTTTCTGTTATCTGGGATGTGGAGAGAACGATGGAGACAGAAGAGCAAAACACACTGCTATCACTCTATCTTCCATAAAATTATTTTCATTTGGAAATATTCTTTGACTATTCACAGGTGCCTCCTACACAAACTTATGAAAAGAAATGCTTTCTTAAAATTCTGATTTTTTTAATGACTCAATTATTAAACCTGGTAAATACAGGATGCCCCCAAACAACTGAATAGTTGAATCTGACATCTGTCTCATCTTCTTCTGACATGTGGCAGCCCCTCATCATTGTTTTGTGAGGCAACATCACTTCCAAAGTAGAATTGCAGGCAGGCATTGTCTTAATAATTGTCAGTTTGCACCAGATGATGTGGGCAGGTAGATAAATAGTTTTGCTGAAAGATGCCATAACAATGTAAAAATGTTATACCCCTCATACCTGGAAAGCTGTAATATTTTTCTTCTTTTCTGCAATAAACACTCTTATACAGCCCAGCAGGGATGCAAACAGAATTAACCTAATACTTCACAAACATCTGCCCCTCTATAAATGAAATCAAACTTACCACTCATTACTTATTTGTAGTTACTTTTCCTGCAGTGGCGATGGGCTTCTATGAGAATATAATCTAATTATGATTGAAGGCCTGGCACAGTGGCTCACGCCTGTAATCCTAGCACTCTGGGAGGCCAAGTTGGGAGGATTGCTTGAGCTCAGGAGTTCGAGACCAGCCTGGGCAAGAGCGAGGCCCCAGTCTCTAGTAAAAAAAAAAAAGAAAGAAAGAAAGAAAGAAAGAAACAAAAATTAGCCAAGCATGGTGGCACATGCCTGGAGTCCCAGCTACTCAGGAGGCAGAGGCAGGATTGCTTGAGCCCAGGAGTTTGAGGTTGCAGCACTCTAACCTGAACAACACAGTGAGACTCTGTCTCCAAACAAAAAAATCTAGTTATGATTGAGACTTTAGAAGGCTTTGAGGAGAAGTAACTTGATTTAATTTACTATTTTAAAATCAGCTATTACCTCATTTGTCTTCATAATAATGCCATTTAATCTTCACAAACCCTGGAAAATTATAGTAGTAAATAATGTAATTATCTCCATCTTGTGAATGGAAAACTAAAGCCGAGAATAGTTAAATGACTTCTCAAAAGTTACACAATCAAGTGATAGAGCTTGAATATTTACCTATATCCCTCTTCCTCCCAAATTGACTATAATCATTTTTTGTATTGCATTATACTTGAAATTTTCTCATAGATCCATAGCACTAACCATTGCATACAATGTTGGAGATTGGTTTTTTTTTTCCCTAATGATGATTTTTGAGAATACTTCCAAGAGTGATGGGCTTAAACAAGTCTTTCTTCCAATTTGAGTTATTGCACTTTACTATTAAGCATATAAAAATAATTTCTCAGGAGAAACAAAATACAGTCCTATTTTATTTAGGAAAAAACTAAAAATAGCTTTTGAACATTATATCTCAATAACTTTTCCACCTGTTCTCTTATTTAAGTAGCCTTTCTACAGATTGATCCAAACACAATCAGATAGTAACTTAGAAGTACGGAATTCCTTTACAAATTCCACCAGGATCATGCTTTTAAAACCTCCTTATTCCCTTTATTTAGCTATTAAATTTGAAGAAAAGACAGACAAAATTCTGAAACTGTTTCATGTAGCACTAAAATTGTATGAATATTCCCCTTACCTGGAATATGGCCAACTAAAATGAAAGAAAAGGGAAATACTATCACACCTACAATTGCAAAGTGGGTTCCCTGCAGTTGGTTGATGAACATTAGCTCAGACTGGCCATGAAAAGAATTGATGCACTGACTCAGGGGAAAAGGAAAAAAAGAACTAGGACCCCCCTGACACTCCCCCCTCCAGATACTTCTTACCCCATTCCCAGGTGAGAAGAAGGCCTCTCTCCTTGACTCCAGATCTTCTGATTTAAAGAACCCAGGGGACCAAAAAGTAGAGCTGAAATTTGTGTCTTTTAAATAATCCAATTTTAATTTGCAAAGATAAGAAACAAGAATCGGTAAAACCTAGATAAAAATATCTCTCTTATCTTAAATGTGTCATAAGAAAGCATAAATACAGAGGTTAAAATGCCAAAATAAAACAGAAAGAGAAAAAAGTCTCCCTATTCCCCAGTCTGGTCCCAACCTGAGAATTCATTTTTGTAACTTATCACCTTCGATCTCTCATAACATATCCAGTCTAGTTAATGTTTATCCACTTCCCATAACCAAATCTAATTACGTATAACTGATATATTTTAGAAGAAAGTACAAAGCTTTCTCTGAATACCCCAGTTTATTCTCTTGATCTCAGAAAACAGCATATGTTGATACTACAGTGTCTCAAGCCACAAATGATAGGCGGTATAGAAGTACACACAGTGCATAACCATTGGTTGCTCAAGAAGAAAAGAAACCTCCAGTCTGAGACTTTTGAAATGCCCAGGGAATGTAAGCAAGGCTTCCACTTAGCAATTAATTTGAACTCATTTGAAGACATGCAAAGCTGCATTAGGAAAAGCACCCCCAAGAGAAATGGCTGGGGCAGGGAAACCACCTCTACCTTAGATTTCACATTGAAATCTGATGAGCTATAATGGCTAGAGGGAAAGGGCTTTTGGCTCCTTAGGAAAATCTTTCATACAGTAAAGACCATTGGCAGATGGAACAAACTACCTCAGAAGATCATGAGTTCTCCATCACTGGAAGTATTCAAGCACAAGCTGATCAAACACCTGTTGATGGTATTAATATTAACCAAAAACCAGAGTAGAAGCAATAGATATCTACAAAGGCCATTTCCCACCCTGAATTGCTGTGATTCCATAATTGTGTATCTAATAGGAATACAGGGAGGATTAAAACATTTGACTATAAAATAATTCTATCTAGAGAATTGACCAAGGGAAAAGACAGTGAATAAAGCAAGAAGAATAGCACCGATGTGTCTTTTGAGGCAACTTAAAACAGTAATTATGTATCACTTATCGTCTACTACATTATCACAGATTTAAAACAATGTATTACCCAGGTAGCATGTGAGGAAACAGGCACTCTCATACACTGGGATGAAAATGCAAGTCAGCACCACCTTTTGGGAAACAATTATCGTGTATAAAATACTCATTCCTTGCATCTAATAATTTCACATCTGGGAATCTATCATATAGAACTATATATAATATTATTTACAAATATATGTATAAAATGTTTATTTTAGCAAAAATATAGAAAAACAAAACTTGGAGTCAATATGAATGCTCATAGAGGAAGGATTAAATTATAGTATATTTGTAAAACAGAATATTCTGTAGTTATTAAAAAGAATTAGATGGATTTATGTTTTAACAAAGAATAATTTCAAATCTCAAGTTGTTCAAGGAAGAAATGTATACATAGTATGAATCTCTGTTTGTTTTTCTAAAAACAACAGCACCAGGCTACTGTATACATTTGGATTAACATTGAGAAAGCTTCCTGGAGAATAAATACCACAGAGTTAATAGGAGAGGAGAAGTTGAGATTAAAGGCAATATCTGCACTTTTTAATGTGGATACTTCAGACCTATTTAAATTATTTTTGAAAACACATTTACAACTTTTGTGACTTTTTTGTATCCATCATAAATCATAAAACGTCTCTTCTATAGGCAGAGTTTCCTGACTGACAATCTCCAAGGAGCCTGCAAACTGTCAAATTAAGTAACTTTATGCATTCCTAAAAACACTAACTTTCCCTTGAGCCAAAAAGAAAATCAATTTAGAAAGAAAACCAGAAAACCTTATTGTACCTTAAATAGGTTGTCTTCTATGTTTTGTTTATATTTTTATCATATCATTGCTTTATACCCATAATAAATGAACTCACAAACATCAAATGAAAAAAAGCAGAGAAAAATGGGATCCAAACCTAATCTTAATTGGTATTAATTTATATTATCAACATGGCATGAGTGAGTCTTGCAAAGGAGGCCCAGGAGAAAATCCTCCCAAAGTAGTCAACATTAATGTGGGGCTCTGGACATATTTCCATTACTTGCCTAGTCTCATTTGTTGCACATCAAAAGCATTTAGGTCAACTATGCCAATTTCCCTTGGTGACTCACAAGAGATTATATAAATTGTTGGTCATGTTGTAAAACTGTGTGTAAATGCTTGCTTAAAATAAAACTTATCTCAGGGAATAGGAATTTTTTGTTGTTGCTTTCCCAACTTCTTCATCGTTTGAATTTGGCTTTAAAATGCACCACAAAAGAAAAAGGAAGACTTAACATAATTTTATTAAATATTTAATATCCAATTAGACTTCCCAATCCACTGAGTTACATGTCAAAACATCAAATGTACGGTAGTATAAATGAGTAATTATTCTCCACAATAGTGAAGCAGTATATTGCAATTACATCAATCTCTCATTGTTTTCTATTCGATCTGAAGGAGTCTTCCATGATCAACATTCCCCTGCTAACCAATTAGTTGGCCTAGTAGAACTATAGTACTGTAACATTATAAATGTCAACAATTCAAACATGATTTGAGTAGTTTGAGTTCAATAATGTAAATAGGATTAGATCCTTTTCATTATTGTATCTCTGAAAAACAAAGTTTTGCCAAGTGATTAGTTGAATTATCTGAATTATTTCTGATTGTTCTGTGCTCCAGTTTTGGAATCCCACCCTGTTTCTAAATCAATTTTCTGCAGCCTCTTTATACCTTCTCACCACAATACAGTCAGTAAAACCACAAGATAAAACTCTCTGACTTAAGGCCAGTGGGCACCTACCAATGCCACGTATGTTCACATATGCTATCTCACTTAATCCTCCTACCACCTCTCTAAATTAATTATATTGTCTCCTGCAAGCAGATAATAAAACTACAGCCCAGAGAAGTCATAACATTTACCAAGTTCACACAGCTACTAATTAACAGAGCTGGTGTTCGAAATCACGGCCTCTAAATTTGAGTATTCAGTTTTCTTACCATGTTTCCAATCTTGTGGCAAATATCAAAAACAAAAAGTAGATATGAAGGTTCAGTTCCTACCTGTATCTGTCAAGCTTTGTGGTTTTATGCTGATCTAACTCCTCGATGCCTTGGCTTTAGACATCAATAAATTATTTGCCACTTGATGGAAATATTTTTAAAATTTATGAAGTTAAATGTAGAGATAATCATGGAAATAAACTCTTGTGCATGCACCTTTGGCCTAAAAAGAATTGGAATAAGTATAGAGAATTAATCAATACATTTAGGAAGAATCTAATGTGTGTCATTTGTTTTCTGGGAGCCTGTGTGAAATATTGAGAATGCATTTATAGTAGGTAGGGAATTATAAATAGGCTCTAAAAGAAGAGAATGTGATTAGTAGATGCAAGTGGATCTGGTAGAGATTGATCCGTTTAAAATATTTCAAAACTAATTGGATATTTATGATCTAATGACTACTATAGAGTATGTTATCATTGACAGAAGGAGAGCTTTTTTGAGGAAGAAGAGTCTTTTCTCCTTTATATTGTTTTGATGAGAATGAGAGGAAGAGGAAATGCAAGTGGTAAAATCTTGGGTCAGAATGGGAAGAAATAATACCACCATCAGCCTCACTGCTCCCACAGGAAACACTGACAAACTTTGGAAAGGAATGTGTGCCAAAGCAGGGAACCCAGCAGCAGCAACTGGCTTGGAAATTTACCAAATTCATCTTAGATATCTGGCCATGTGACTGTAGTAATCCCACCATGCTTGCATAGCATATCAGTTCTCTTTATCAATATGATGATTTAACTCTTTATGTTACGATCTTCGTGCAATAGAAGAGCCTTTCAAGATCCCATGTTTTCAATTTGATATGAAGCAAGTAATTTAGTTCTGGGATTCTCTTTCATTGTGTACTTTACATCTTGACACTGTTTATGAACCCTGGGAATGGCCTGCACACAAATTCAATAGAGGTTTCTAAAGAGATTGTATCAAATCTGACTTTTCCGTCACTGTATCTCCATCACTGAACACAGAACATGGTATATAATAAGAGTATTATAAATATTTGATGACTGAGGAGGTTTTTAGTTTTTAACAAATTCGTCGTTATTTTAATGAATATCCCAGTTTCACAAGCTTAGATGGTGGTATTGTAGCTTAACTTCAGCTATTTACTTAATCTTCTGTCTATTTTACCTGTCCGATCCCCCTTCCATGCCATGGAGGCCAGAAAGGGGAGTGTAGGGATAAAAGATAAATCTGAGGTGGTTGGGAAGGTGGTAGGCAGAGACTGTGCTGTGGAAGAAAAAGAAAGATCCTGTCAAAGAGGGAATGCCAGGCAGAGTCAAGAGTATCATAACCTAAGGGGCCAGCAAGCCATGGGTGCATCCAGAGCCAAGCAGAGGTGGAACACCAAGGAAAACCAGAGCAAAGAGTAGGGTGTCAGAACAGGGGAAACTGGGAAGGGGATCTGTTTTGGGAAAATCCTGGGACAGTATAGAAACCACCCCCCACCACCAAATTGAGTTGGAGTCGAGAAACCAAAGAATAACTCAGACAAGTCCAGCTTGGCGAGTTAGATGAGATTAATAGAAGTTACTCACCAGGGTGCTCACTCCTGGTCAGGACAGGACTCTTCAGGCACACACTCTGGTCAGTGCTGGAATCCTCCGGACATCTACTCCTGCTTAGAACAGCAACTCTTGGACATACATACACTCCTGGGCTGCAGCAAAAGTTCTCCAGAGAGTAGATCTGGGCCATTTCTCTGTGTATCTGTAATGTTGCCTTAAATCTCTTCCTAGTGAGTGACACAGAGCTCTTACGTTGTTTCATTGCATGTCCACATTGCAACAAATCAAGCATGCACAGTTCAATAATCATGCACCTTTACATAACCCATGTTACGTTAATGCTATGATAATTTTTTCCTAGGCTGAGATTTTAGTATTACAATTAGCTAAAGGGTGTTATATGTTAGCTAAAACAGTTCTAAAGCACTTGGGGCTGGTTTACAGGAGTTGCCTCTTTGTGTGGCGAGGAACTTGCATTTTTTCCTCAGGATCTGAATGGTCTCTACTGGGTTTTAGATGTGCAAGTATGAGCTTGCAGGATTTTATAGGTGTTATCCTTTTAAAAGAGAATAGAAACAACTAAAGGCCAGATATACACCAAAATGGTTCACTTATCCAGGTGAATGGGGCACCTTTATATACCTATAAATTTTCTGGTATTTGCTCTAGAGGTATGTGGCGGGTTATCCTGGAGTTCTCTGGAATGTTGGACAGCCCAGTATATAACACTGACATGTTACAGAATAATTCAGCAGATTCCACAAACAACTTAGATGAATAGTTTCTCTATCATCTCATGTTCCTTTCTGCTGGAGCAGTGAAATGCAAAAAATTTGGCAAAGCAAGGGAATAAGAAGTAGGAAGGAATTTAAAATAATCATAATCCAGAAAGATTTACTATTGATCTAATTTAAATGTCACTGTCAATCATACAATTGGATTCCTTGTCCAATTATTTTTTAGATGAAGACTCAAAGTACTAAGTATATAGTCATTATATACAATAAATATACACAGTAAATGATTAGGCTATTTAAATGTCACAGGTGATGGCACTTGGACTTTTGGATTTGGTGTTGTAAGAAGTGGATCTATATCTTGACTCTTAGGCATTAAAAGTTGTTTACTGTTGAGTAATTTACTTATCCTCTTCATCTCTGAAAGGGGATTAATAATTATACTTAGCTCACAGTGTTTTAGGAAGTAAATGGGATGAAATATCTTGTGATACGTAAAGCCCTATTAAATCTTAATTACTATAGTCATAAAAAAATAAAATGAAGGTATTTTTAAAACGATCAAATCAAGATTAGAGGTAATGGAATAATAAATAATACAAAAGTTTCATTATGAATTCTATAATAATTGCTGACAATATTTGCCCATTTCTGCATTATACTAGTTAACAAATGGCATTCCCTTCTTTGTCATGAAGACTGGTTAACCGTAACTTATAGCTCAAATAATTCTTTAACTTTCCTGCTATGATTTATCATGTGTATTACTTTCTGCACTTTTACTACCAAAAATAAACATGTCAAACATCCAGTAATATTACCTTGCTTATGGTTGTTTTTTATAAAAATGTTCCCAGTAGGTTTTATCATATGGCTGTCATGTCTATGATACAAATAGTATCTAAAAATGAGTCTTTCAGAACCATGATTGTGCTTCACTGATTACAGCAAGCTTTTCTATTTTAGGCAAGAAAAACTCGTGCCCCAAAGCAAAGGAATCAGGGCCAGACACAGGAATGGGGCATGGAAAGTTAGCACTATATAGAAGATCTGCTTTTTGCTCATCCCATGGAAATTGTTTTACAAGGAAGATATCCTTCTGTTTTTTAAAGTGGCAAAAGAAAAATCAACCTTAAAAGGATAGAAAAGTTCTATTTAAGCCTTTTCCCTTGGATTCCACAGCAGCTTTTCCCAAAATGTACTCCAACACAAAATAGTCCCAAGAGCTCTTCATGGGTGAACAAAATAGTGGAGGGTTCTGTTTTCAAACATCCAGCATTCTCAGGGATTCACCCCAACTATTAGCATTTTTAAGGCTCTGCAAAATCCTACTATAACAAAAATTGTTCAACATTATTTGCACAGCATTCCTAAATGCACTTGACCACAGAATGCTTTCATTGCTTACAGTTGACCATGAACATGTTTTTGGATATCTATAGTACTAAAAAATCATACATGGAATATGAAAAAGAAAACAAATGACCTCCAAAGTAGGCAAGCCAGAAATGCAGTGTGCAGAATTTGATAGGCAGAGCTGCAGGGATCTAAGACCCAAAAGATTCAGATTTCAGAAGACGTTCCAATTTTCAGAGTTTTTCTAAGCAAAATCTATCTCCTCAGATAAAAAATATTCCATCAGGGAGAAGCACACACACTCATGCACACATGCACATAAACAATCTAGACTAGAAATCACAGTCAAAATAATCTCTAATAAGTGTATCCTCAGTCACTGGCAGAGAAGGGTATGGTAATTGTCTAAGAAACCCTTTAAAAAGATGGGATGTTGGGTCCACTTCATGTTCAATTATTTATTAATGTTTCACTGACTCATGTAGCCTAGGTGCAGAATAACAATATTTCTGTCAATCTTTTTACCACTCTCCAGCTAAAGAAGGAATTGAGACTATGCATCGCATTAAGTATACCAGTCCATGTTTGGCTGCCTATCAGCTACTCTCCTGTCTACTGAGACAGCTTGATCCTCTCTTATATCCTAATTCTATATTCCTCCCAAAGAAGGTATTAAAGAAGACCCTTGTCAATACTCAGTGCACTCAGCAGTGAGTAAAATATGCTAGTGATTCTGCTCAGACAGACTTTATGTCTAGCTCTACTAACTGGATTACCATCATATTCCTTCAAATCTTAAAATGAATTACCATCTTAGATCATAGTACTTTTTACTGCATCTTTACTCTGTCCCTTGAGCCAAAATCTTTTTCCTGCAAGCAGATATATACCAGTATCTCTAGAACCTCATGCTGGGTGCGGTGGCTCCCACCTGTAATCCTAGCTCTCTGGGAGGCTGAGGCGGGTGGATCGCTCAAGGTCAGGAGTTCGAAACCAGCCTGAGCAAGAGCGAGACCCCGTCTCTACTAAAAATAGAAAGAAATTAATTGGACAACTAAAAAAATATATATATAAAAAACTTAGCCGGGCATGGTAGCACATGCCTGTAGTCCCAGCTACTCGGGAGGCTGAGGCAGGAGGATCGCTTGAGCCCAGGAGTTTGAGGTTGCTGTGAGCTAGGCTGATGCCACAGCACTCTAGCCCGGGCAACAGAGAGACTTTGTCTCAAAAAAATAAATAATAAATAAATAAATAAAATAAAAAAATAGAACCTCA
>CAUYRT010088598.1:0-36955 GCA_963574885.1 Lepilemur ruficaudatus
GGAAGGAAGGAAGGAAGGAAGGAAGGGGGCAAAAGGCTGATTGACTATAAAATCAAAAATCACATAAATAAGGTTTATTTGTACCTCAGAGGATAGGTTCAGTTCAAAATATATATAACATCTAATCTAGACCTACTGAAAGTCACTGCTAACCTCACATGATTTAAGTGGACAAATTGTATTTACGAAGACTTTTACAATGATTTGGCACAGCATGTTTGTTGGTCAAGTAGAGTAACACTGGATTTGGATTCATACTGACTGGGTTCAGCTTCTAGCACTACTCTTTGCTAGTGATCTAAACACTTAAGCTCTCTATATTTCAGTTTCTTCATCTATAAATAAAAAGCCAAAAGAGGTTAAGATAAGCTTGAATCTATTCCCAGCCTCAGCACTTACTAACTCAGTAACCTTGAAAAGACTGCTTAGTATTTCTAGTTTCCTCCAACATAAAGTACTAATCGTAGAACTTAATTCACTGGGTTGTCGTGAAGTTTCAGAGAGGTCATGCATGTAACAAGGTCACCATGGTCCTTGGTGGAAGAAAACATTCAATAACATGAGATCTATCAGTATGATCTTAAAGGGATGTAAGGAAAACTGCCCTACCAACCTTAGAGTATTCTTGTGATGGCTCAACCTCTAATAATGTTTTTAAAAATCTTTAACACATGTAAACTATGTTTTAAACCATTACAGACTGACCATTAGGTCTATATTTGTTCATATGTAAATTAATGCAATTGATAATGGAATATTAATGCTATGAACATAGAAGAAAATTTGGAAGTGTTTTATTATTTAGCCAGGATGTTTACAGGCAACTCCTCTTGGGACTTAATTACCTTCAAATGTTAGAAAAGGAAATATTAATTACTTTTAAAAATCCCAAATTAACTATTGTAAGTGAAACTTTATGTGACTGGAGCAGGAAATAACTAGCTTAAGGCTATATCTGGATATTAAAGTTCCTTTTCCAACTAACAAACCTATCAATTCCAAGTCCAAGGCACCAAAATTAAAATCAATTTGGGAGTTTTATGTCAGCCATTTAGAAACATTTGCTGAAAATATCTTAATTAACCTAATTTAATAATTTATGTAACTATAAAACATATTGCTTTTATTAGATTATTTTTAAATCAGTCATTGCCTTTTCAAATTAGTTTATCATTTTATAATCTAAACCTGTGTAATTTCAGGGAAAATAAGTAATTTAAGTTAAAAACTCAACCTTAAATATTTCAAAATATATATTCTGTGAATTTTTTAAACTATGTTCAATTTAACAAAAAATTGATGCATTCGATCTTTTATTTGACAGTTGTATCTATGTATGTGCTTTAAAGTCAAATTATTTTTTAGCATTAGAGAAAATGTCCAAATTTTCTGAATGGCTACAAAGTAAATTTTCCAAGTAAATTTATGTAAAAGCATCACCAGAAATGTATGAAAATATCTAATATTGTATACTAATTAAATATTTTTGTAAGTTTAATGAATTAATTAAATTGCATATAATATCTGGTATATTCTAAGTATTAGATGTCATTATTTTATTTGTATTTTTTGGGGATTTAAAATTCCTATGAATCTCATCTTATCCTATTAAGTATATTCTATTATTCTATTAGGCAATAAAAGTACAGTACCTATTTTGGGAATAGAAATCTCTTGGTCCCCTGGCATATCTTTAGCATTTCTACACTACGGGTTTACGTCAATGGACGATAAATCTTTGGTTCTTGAAGATGTCCAACTGGTGTATAAATGCCAATTGTCAAGATAATAACTTGGATGTTTCTCAATTTTCACATTTGTTTTGACTTCTCTGCCAAAATCATATATTTATCTTTTGAGGGTAAATCATGTTAATGAAAATAAGCATATGTCTCCATGTCCAAAAGCCAGATAAAAGAAATCAAAGTGTGAGTACATTTATAAGAATCATCATTGATGGGCATTGCTTCCATATCTCATTTTTCCTTGGGCTTTTTTAGGCGTCTGTGTTTTTATGAGTGTGCTCTGAGTGAGTCTGTTCAAGGCAGCTGCTCTACTTCCCTTAAGTTACAAATCCAGGAAGCAGTGGGTGGTAGGAAGGACAGCATCGGAGGAGACAGTGGCCCTCTTACACAGTCAATGTGATATTGAAGACCACTCAGATCACGGTTTGTGACTGGACTATATGTGAAATGTTGATAGTGTAAATAGCTCAGATATAAAAATATCAATAAGGTTATAGAAAATAAAGTCCAATTTCCTTTAAGTATATTTATTTATGTTTTCCAGAAATTACTCTGGCAATTAAATAAAACATACAGATTAGTATGATTAATTCCAAGTAGCATGCTATTTGACCAGCTGCAAGATTAAACCCTAATATATCACTGACAGTTGTTGTGAGCCACTACAATTCGCTATTGTAGCTATATCTCATCAAATAAGCCAGATTACAAGATTTTTAAGGGCAGAGACTGTGATTTGCTTTGTGTAGTTCATCCCCAGGGTTTAAAATTAAGACTCTCACCTTCCTTTTGTACATCAAGCTACAAAAGGAAGAGGGCATGCCTCGATTATGGGCAGTAGAGTATTTGGGGAGGTTTTATTTATTATATTTTGGTTTACTTTATTTTGTTTACAATGTTAAAATTGCACTTTTAACTGTATTTTAACCAAAGACATGTAATCTTTATGACCTTGACAAACTAAATAGTGGAAACAGTTCTTTTAGAAAAAAATGTTTTCATTAAAAAAATAGATGTCTCAATTTATCTTTCAAGGTCAGTCTATATTAAACTCAAGATACTCCTTCTGAAAAATTCTTGTGAATTATAATGTGAGATTTATAATTTAACTGAAATGCTGTCCTTAATAGAGTTTATTTTTAATAAGATATAGACTAAAACTATATGGCAATTGAACAGAGCATTATGAAGCACCATATGGGCTTCTAAACTGAGAAGATGATGCACATGGGGCCTGCCAACTATTCCTCTCTGTCTCTCCTTCCCCACCTGCCAGTCTCCCTCCACATCCTGAATTCTGTCATGATATTGGATGTCTTTGGTAAAAATTACTTAAATGGTAGTCTCTGTGTTCCTCAATAAACAGCTCTTAATAACTAACGAAAGGCAGAAAATAAAAAGAACCCTAATCTTCTTAAAATTCAGTGACCTGTTTCAAGTTACAGGACTATCAACATAAACATTTCCAAATGTGGGTAAGAGGTGACAAAGCAATTACCTGACCATAATTGGAGAGCAGGGCCAGGCAATGAAGAGACACTAATGAAACTGAGGCAGGTGACTTGCTCAGAGCAGCAGCAAGAAGAGCCCTGACAGGTAATAGTAAACAAAAATAATTGAAGCTGTCTGGCTTCTCTCCCTTGCTTACAGTCAAGGTTTAAGATTTTCTCTTCTATAGTATGCTTTCCTTTGCTGTTTATGTATGCTTCTGCTGTCCAAACTTAGAGCCTTGAGTCCAGATGAGTTTAAGTCATAAGGAAAAAAGCTGTGTGAAATATTCATAAGAACATAGGATTTGGGACATACCACCAGCTCAGAGGATGAAACATCTGTGATACTTGCTCTGGCGGGAAGAAATCAAGGTCAGCCAAAGGGTAAATGATGCAGGGAGGAGAGGATTTGTTTGATATGTTCCTTTCCACTCACCCTCCAAACCTGTCTTCTTTCCTCTTATTTAAATGAGAATGTCCGTTAAAATGTAGTCTGCATAGTATTACTTCATATTTTAATTTATAATTGGAATTACTAGCCTTGTTTTCTACCTCTATTATCTGTGCCTTCTTGATTCCCTCTGTATTTGTTTCTCTGATGATTCACTTTGCCTTTCCCTTGTCCCCATCTCATCTTTCTGATTCTTCTCCTTCATTTACCTCCTTCTCCTGTGATGGGGAAAAACAAAAAGGTAGAATTATAGCAAAGAGTGTGATGGGCATAAAAAGTAATAAATAGTGCAATGGATGTCCTATTTTGTCATGTATTACTTGTATAATATTTATTATTTTTGTAATAATTAAATACCAATCTTACTAGGGTGTCCCTCTTTTTATCCTTTTAGAGCTTAGTTATTAGACATGCCATGTTTTTTCTTAGTCTGTAGCTACATATTTTTCTAAGTAATACTGTCAGCACAACTACATATGTATTTCCAAAAAGGTAAGAATTGGAAAAGGGAAATGAGACACAGGCAGAAGAATAGTAGATAGGATGAAGTAAGAATCCAGATACTTCTCCCTGTCTTTCTCTGCTGTGATTGGCTTCTCTGATAATGGCAGCTCCTTTTCCATGGCTTCAGCTCCCAGCAGACAAGCCTATCCTCTGTGGTCCCAGCTTCTGCCAAGCAGCACCTACCCTGATCCTAGCTCCCATAACATGGGTTCCAGAAACACGCTTGAGTCCTAGGAATAATAGCAGCTCCCTGCAATTGCTATCCTGTGGGTTGTTTCACTTTTCCCTGTTCAATTTCTTTCCTCTTACATTACCAGTATAACCAGTTCCCTCTAATAAATTAATTCCTTCTGTTTGAAATATTTAGAATGGTTTCTATTTCCTTGACCAACCCTGATGGATACAAACATTACAGTGGAAAGAGCCCTACAAATGAAATTGGAAAACCTGATTTCATGTCCTATCCTAATTGTGACTAATTAGCTAGAAAGTTTGGGTCAGATCATTCAACCTAGAGTTCATAAAGTTGCTTTGTGGCTCAAACCTCATAGCTTAAAATGAAAGCTCTCTAACTCATCTTCATTAACAGACTTGTGTCATATTAAAACTCTTTGTTTTTCACTAAAATATATTGACTTTCACAGCATAGTGAAAGCTCAGAGATGTAGTCTTCTTTCCAGGAGTCTACACTTCTGTTTCTACACTCTAATTTATGTTCTTACCAGCAGTTGCTTATATTTATTCTAAGACCTATTTATGCCAGTTGTTAGGTAATTAAATAATGTAATTAGTAGGTGACAGAGGCCAAACTGGTTTGGTGACTTTTATCATATAGTGATGTAAGAGAAGGACTTTTACCAAATAGAGAAACAAAAAAGAAGTGACTTTTTGGAGCACTGTCGAGTTTTAGGAGAACAACTATTCCTCCCTTCGTCCTCCCTGTAGCTGAGGAAAGGTATTTGAATTAATCCTTCAGTTCCAATATTCCAAAAGAAAGTAGTATTCAAAATGTCTCCCCTTGTTGCTAAAGCAAGTACTGGTAATCATCTCTTTTGAAAGTGACTGAGCTCCTGGTATGCAAAGCACCTGATGCGGCTGGAGTACAAAGAAGGGGCAGATCAGAAGGATGAAGTGGCACTGAGTACAGTCTGCATTCCCATCATGTGCTGTTGCAAGGATGCACAAGGATGTCTGCGATGCAGCTAGACAACGGAGAAGCTGACGAAGCTAAAGCCATTTCACTGGTACCCATTTCAAGGGGCCACACACTGAATGGGTATACCCCAGAAGCAAGGCAGTACACACAGTCCATCAGCTATGGAAAGGAAGGTGGTAAAGATGATGTTGAGACTAAGACAGATATCCATATCAAGAGATTGTGCATCAGGAGGCATGATAACACCCTGTGAGAAACCAACAACTGGGCAAGAGTGCCAGCATTTGAAAGCCCACCATATAGACCAAAGCCACATGGAGAAAAAAAATCAGTGATCACCAATACAAAGGAACAGCAATTTCACTATCCATGAAGGGTGGTTCTCAGCCAAGAGCAAGAGTTTAATCAACCAGACAGCTTTATGCTGCTGCCAGTTGTTGGTTCCTCTCAGGAAAACTTCTTTTCCTCTCCCTCCTCACCAAACCAAACAAGGAGGAACAAGTGTGGAGAATCAGAAGGATTGTTAACAACTAAAATAAAATGTTTTATTAACTATAAATGACAGAATGTTATACAGTTGAACTGAAATGATATTAAGGAAGCCTACTAACACACAGCAGGAAAGATGGTTAACTTGAAAGAGCTGCTAGTGAAAAAGTAATAGAAGTTATTGAAAAATTTAACCATTTCATGTTTTTATCCCCAAGGTGATATTTCATCAAAATTGGTTACTTTCGAAGTATTTTTTATAATTCCATCTTTAACAGATACTTTCAACTAACTGCAGTCAGGGCTCATTTGGTAGATGAACTCACTTTGTAAACTAAAAAAATGCAAATTGAAGTATATCAGTGATTATTAGGAATAAATAGATATAAAAATAGGATTTAACAAAAAGAACCTTCATAGATAGCCCTAGTTAAGAATTGCATTTGCAAAAAACAAAGAGGCATTTGAACATCTTGAGTGCTGGGTTTCCATCTCATTTTAGAGCTCATATTCCACATAGCCAGCCTGCCCTTTCTGGTCTAGCCCCTTTTTGCTGTCCATATCTGTCTAGCAGAACTGTCATTTCCTAAAATAAATCTGCCCCCCTAAAAAGGGGGGGAATAAAAGAAATTTCATAGGAAACCAACTGAGGTTGATATTATTTAACCCAGCTTATGCCTTTCTACCTTTGATGATGAGCATAGACATTTTCTTCTTGAAAAGACTCCAGACTAGAACTAATTAATCAAGAACAACAGAATTTATTTCATGTAAGTTGTTTTTATTAATCAGGCCTAGATAGCCAATAGCACCCAGTGAGTCCTAATTAAAATACATAATGCATACACTTAACATACTTTTCATATTACACAGACAAGCATCCTGAAAAAAATAAATCTATTATACATTCATTTGCATGTAAGCAGAGTAAGCTGATGTCTATGTAATGTGATTTGGCAGCTACTGGAAAGCCCACTCTGACCAAAAACTCTCAGAAATGTCTTGTGAAAGAGCCAGAAATTTCTATGACTAGAATAAAGACATCAATAGTACTTAAATTTAAAAGCTGATACATATATCAATTATTACTTTTAATACTTTCACATAAATTAGTCACTCTACTAATTATTTCCCAGTTCTCTGAGAGTTTAGTACATAGAACAAGTAAGTTTTGAAGAAGAAAATTAAATAGCTATTTTTATCACAGTACTGAGAATCAGAGAAGTAGGGTCTGTAAGAGAGATGTAAAAAGAGAATGGCTTACCCTAAAATAAATAACCACAATTTTTCCTAGGACCAGGCTTCTGCACAATTTAATTCTTATCAAGTTTTTTTGTCCAAGAATGTCATTTATGCTTTATTTATTCTTTCTTCTCTTGAAAAATAAATAACAACCTGAGTTTAGAAGACAATTAGATAACATTTTATATTCAGAAGTATTGACCACATTTAATAAAACCTTAATTAATAGAGAACCCACCCTGCTAGGCTGTTCAATATCTTGATTATTGTTATTTATTTTTGCTGATTTATCTTTGTTATCATTTATCATCAATATTTAAGAGAAATTATTACTAAGCCACTTACTAAGAGTTTAGTTTTCTAGCACCCATCTAACCTATCTTGTACTTCACAGATTTGACCAGTAGCAATTAAGATTCAACATCCTCAAGACTATAAAACCACCAGTAATCAGACAAACAATTCAATACATTTTCTAATTGTATCAGAATGCAGAAGAGTTTATAAATATAGAAAGATTTGAAAAGTGATTCTAGTTCTATCACAAGTTTAAAATAAACATTTGCATTCACAACTTTGTTTTTTCCCCGAAATATGGAAAGAGAATTTGCTTTTATTTTCATCTTAAGTCAATGAATATATTTGCTCAGACACCAGTGGAAAAATAGTGGGCAGAAGACCAGACCAGAGCCTGAAGAAACCTGTGTTCCAAAGTCAACTCTTATTAACAGGAAACAGCTGGTTTTGCCTTCTTTCCCAAGACCTCCTGAATAGCTCCGTGCTTTTCAATTTTTGTTTTTAAAGTACCTGAGCCAAAACAACGGCAAGCTTGATTTTTAAAATAGGATCAGTGACAAATGCTGAAATGCCAAGCCGAAACTCACAGGATACAACCAAGCAAAATGCAAGAAGGAATTTGGAAGGCAGATTAGGGGAATGTGGGCTCAAATCTGTGCCTGCCAACTGCTCTCAATAAATTGTGCTGAGGTCAAAGAAACACTTGGGAATACAGTCAAAAACACACACAGACCAAGGAGGCAGATGCTGTTTCTCCGTGAATTTAGGGAGAATTTTTTTTCTTTTGTAAATAAGAGTGCTAGAGCATTTCTCCCAAAGTTTGGATTTCTGCCTTCATTTGTAGGTGAAGTTCTTTCTCCTGGAGTCTAAACTTTTATCTGGAGTAGATGAGGCCCCTTTGCTACATCCTTTGCTCATGCAACACTAATGTATTTTCCTCACTTGGAACCAGATTCCACTCATGGTTCTGCATTTCCTCAGACAGGTCATGCTAAGGTCAAACAGAAATTCCACAGTGGAAAAACTGACCACAACATATTCTCAAAATGTTTGCAAGCACTCCTAGAAAAATGTTCCATGTGGGTAATCGATTAAGTATTTCCTATAATCACAATTTGTAAGACTAATGGAAAGCAGAGATGTGTTTAAGATTTTAAACCCAGCTTATACAGCTGATAGTATACAGTGAAGGTCACTATATGTTAGGATTTATACATAATAAAAAATTAATATTTATAAACTACTTTGAAATTCTCAAATTCATAATTCACTTTGGATTATAGAAGCTTTGAATCCTTAAGTCATTAATGTTTCAGATTCTCTTGAAAAAAACTATTTTTATGGAGAAAGTATTTTAAAAGATATTTGAAATATATTTGAATACTTCTTTTAAAAGTCTTGAAAAAATTATAACAAACACCAAATACAATCAATTCCTGTTAGATATTTTCATAAAATAGATTTAATTTGCAAGCCAGAATTATGTTTCTATTAATTTAGATTTTCCCTCTTTCAAACTACAAGTGTTATTAATTGTGCAAAAAGACACAAAACCAATCATTCTGAAAGAACACAGGAGATTTAGAAGTCACGAGTTACACATAAATCAGGAGTTGATAATATAATCAGCAACATGGTATTGTATTATGCATAGTATATATAGCATATTGCAGAAGAAAAGAATGAATTAGGAAATCAAAATGTGATCTGCAGATCTCTGGAAAATGTCTCCAAATTTGAACATTGCATAGTTAAATAGAAAAACAAATGCCTTTTTCTGTCTAGATTATATTATTGTTATAGATCATTCACTATAAGTAAAGGCAAAGTTGATGAACTCTGTTCTAACTTAATAGATACATAATACAGAGCAGAGAAGCAACAGTATTATTCTTAGTACATATTATTTTCATTCCTTCACCAAGTTATTAGGGTTCTTTCAATGAGATTGTGTGTGTGTGTGTTTATACTACTTATGGGCAAGGGTATTAAATAGTTTGTGCTATCTGTATCATATAATTTCATTTATTCAATAATAACATTTGGTTAAGGTAAATTGATATATAAATGAAATCAAGCAGAAAATCTAATTAGTTTCAATTTATCCTTAGCTTTTCTTAAAACTTTTTCTATTTGTACATTCATAGTCATTTAAAGTCATTAGATTTTTTATCCATCTCTGAAGAAAAAGAGGGATATTTTTGTTTTTGAGAGTCCTAGAAAAGAAGTAGTTAATTCTTGACCCCAGATATCTGAGATAATCATAAAACCAGCAATAGAATCCAAGCTTAACCTCTGTTCAGCCTACTAGAGAATTTTTACTATAAATAAAATAAGTAAATCTGAGAATGACAAATAATCAGATGAATTTGTCTTTACCCAGTCCAGCAAAAATGTCCTGAACTCGTAAACGAAAGTGTTAAATGTGTTAATTAAAAAATAACTAATTAATTTGCATACTTAGTCTGGAATAGATTAATTCGCAGAGCATTTACTAGCCTTTCTATTTGATTGTTATCACTAGAGTAAGACCCCATTCTTCCAGGAAAATCTTGCTCTGGTCAACTACTTTCTTGACACAGATCATCAGAATTCAGGGTAATTCCAGCCAAGACAGACTCTTTGTTAGCCTTAGTCTATTACTATCTCTGAAATATTGGTTAAGCAAGTATTGGTGATTTGGGATCTTTAGTTCCATTATATTGAAGAAGAAAAGGAATACGTTAATGAGCAATTTGCATGCTCCAGTCACAGTTCTAGGTACTTAGGACACATCATTGTATTATTCAGAATAGGCTAACTGCTATAACAACCCCAAATTTTCATAGCTTAACACAATACAATTCTACCTTTGTCAGGTACAGCATCAATGATTGTGTTTAGAGTGCGGCCATCAGCTGATAATTCAGAAACCCAGATTGTTTCCATGTTGTGGTTCCACTATCCTATAGAGAGCATCAGAGTCTTCTGTTGGAGCTTCTGTGCCCATACAGCAGATGGAGAAAGACAGAGAGCATGGAAGCCAGACTTTGAAATGATGAATAATTTCCATTCATATTTCTCCAGCCAGAAACAAAACACTAAGATATACCAAACAGCAAGGAAGGCTGGAAATACAGTTTGCCTGTATAACCAGGGAAGCAGGAAACACATTTAAAGAATAATTAGCCAATGTTTCCTACAATCAGTAAATATAAAAAAGAAAGAAAGAAAGAAAAAAGATCTCTGACCTTAAGGAGCTTACATTCTATCTGGGAGAAACAAATGGTTAAAAATAGGCATAATAAGTTATAAATTACATAGTCTATAATAAGGTGATACATAACACATTTGCACTGGTGGCAGGGAGAGAATACGCAGAACACGATAAGGCTGAGGCAGGGTGAAAGATAGATCATGATAGAAGAGTAGATCAGAAGAATGAGAGGGCAATTGTTGGAAGCATCATCTCTACCCATAATGGCATAAGGTTAGAGAGGATGATGGTGATCTAGGAATTAGAATCATAGAGAAATGGGGAGTTGGAGTGTCCCATGAGTGTGTGAATAACAGTGATAAAGAGAAGCAGTGTGTAATTTGTCATGGAATTTAGAGTTTTAGAGAAGAGGGAAAAATAATGAACTGAAAGCAGCAGTGAGGATCAAAGAGAATGCCTACTCCCATTTTCAGGTCTAGCTGTGTAAGAGCTGCAGAATTAAAAGCAGCCACCACTTGAGAGGGCTGCAGAGAAGGAGTGTCCTCATTGGGAAGGCCAGTTTTCCCTAGAGCATTCTTGTGGAAAGAATGCCAAGGATATCAAGATTTCACAGAAGATGAGATGGCCAAGTAATCTGGGCCTCTCTGTGGTGACTGATAATGAACAGGAACAAATGGTGTAATGATGTTAGTGTTGGTGGAGTCAGGGCTAAAGTGGTAGCAAGTCTATGGGTGTCCAAGAGAGTAAGGGGTGAATGTTGGCAACTCCCTCTGCTAAGGAAGGTAGAAGGCCTAGGATCAGCTTCTCTTAAATCCAGTGCATGACTTCAAATTTTTACCCTTTTCAAGAGGGGTGAGTTTGTGCCAAGTGTTCAGTGTCTATTTCTACATCCAGAGAAGCTAGAGATTACGAGCTAGATGCTAGAGGTAAAAGTCATTCGGGCATGGGGTCGTACTCCAGAGTATGGCCACCTGTTGAATTCAGATAATCACTACCAGCCAACCATCACATAGAATTATTTTGAAACTTTTAAAATATATTTTTAAAGGTTTTATATGTGTTTTAACATTTCATTTTCACTCCATAATGAACCCAAATATTCCCATTACCTCTTCAAAATCTTATATCATGCCTGAGTATCACTTCAGCTTTCTACATATGATGCCTTTCCAAACCGATAACATACCTTTCCAGGGCTCTCAAAAACAGAGCAAAATAGATTCTAAAAAGGAAGGTATGTTAGCATAAGCAATTCTCCAAATGTTCAGCTCTTCCTCCACATGCTCTTCTTTGATACAGAATTCAGCTAGTCATTTGACAAGGATTTTTGAGCAGCTATTGTGTACCGGGAGCTGCACTAGGCAATTGTGTGTGAAATAAAAGTTATATAAAGTTTTTTTTTTAAAGAAAATGTTGTCTCTTTCCTTGAGGAACTCTTACATGGGAGCACATGGAGATACAATTACAGTTCAAAGTGATAAAACTAAAACATATGCTAAGTGCTCTGGAAGAATTGTGAAAAGAATTATTAATTTGCCTTGTAGCAGTTGGGAGACTTCATATGTAGGAAGTTTCATTTAAACTGAAATTAAAAGTATGAGTAGGCATTTTCCATATGAAAATGGGAGGAAGGGCATTCAAACGGAGGTAAAAACACAGAAGAGCAAAAGCAAGAACATGTATAATATATTTAAGGAATATAAAGAATCTCCATGTGTCTGGAATGGCAGGTTTCTTTTCTGCAAAGTGTCAGGGGAGACAGTCAAGGCCACAGTGTGATCAGCCTTGAACACCATGGTAAAAAACTGACAAAGGACATTATCACAGTGTTTTAGGTATATGAGTTATGTGATCAGATTTGCATTTTAGTAGATAATTTTATAGTAGAGAATAGATTCCAATGGGCAAAACTCCAGGCAGGGAGACCAGTGGAGAAGGGACCACAGTATATAGATGAGATACAAGGGCCTGAAGCAAGGCATCTCTCAAAGGAGTTGTACCATTTTTCTTTGACTAAATTTAACTACAATTTGAAGAGATCATTTGTTTTCAAACCAAATTTTTTAAACTATTTCATATTCCTTTTTAGTGCTTTAAATTAAAACTAATTTTAAATCCATCTTTGATGAAGTTCTAGTCACGATTCCCCTTCTGAAGCCTAAAGGTACATAAAAATACATTTCTTACTGATATAAACATAGAATCACAGATTCTCGGGGTTTGAAAGTTTTACTTCACTTGGTTCACCATCCGTCTGATGTTGGAAGCCTTTCTAGGCTATCTCTGCCAAACCCCATCTTCTGCACTAGGCTTGATCATCTCCAGGAATGAAGTATCTAGTGAGGTGGTGAAGAGCGTGGGCTGTGGAATTAAGCAGACCTAGATTTGAATTCCTGTTCAATCACTTCCACTAGTGTGAACTTTGGCAAGTTAGTTAACTTTTTTCTCAAGGCTTCAGCATCATCATCTGTAAAATGGAGATAATATTATTTAACTCATAGAGTTATACAAATGAAATAATGCAGGTACAACACTCAACATAATGCCCAACACTCAGTAAGCCCTCCAATGTGTTTGATAATATTATCATTATTTTTATTCATGCCACCATTATTATTATTATTTTCTAAGGCATCATCTTCTAATGTTGTATAGATACCTTAGAAATTTCCTATTTCTGCCACTTCATAGAAAAATCTGGTTTCATAATATAATTTGGCAAAATAAAATCAGTGTTCCATTTGCCATAATTCACCATAAAATTTGGAAGAAACTCCTTCAAAGGATTTGTGTAATCTGATACAGCTATCTTGTCAGAATTTCAAGACATCCTTTGAAAAGTATAAAAAGAGAAATACTTGAAGCATTGAATATGAAGTCTTGTCAATATTATCTAGCTCATAACACTAATTAACTAAAGAGATATGAGCAGACGTAATCTGTTACCTGACATCACTCCTGGGCAGTGACTCAAATGGCAAATTTAATTTCAGTATCACTCACAGTAATCATTTCTGTGACTTTACAGCTTTCAGTTGACACAAAGCACTTGAGATAATAAACCAAAAAAGATTTCTATGAAGCTTCTCTTAAATTCACAGCAAATTTTCATGCTACCTGAGTTTGTTACATCATTCAAATACATTGTCAGTGAATGTTTTTGTCAAGATACTCAGAGCATTTGATAATAGAAGCAAGATAATAGAACCAAGATTTCCAGAATTACAGTAAAATAAATTGCTTCTAATCTGTGTGGACACCACCTGCCATAACTAATAAATTCTGATACATGTAAATGAACTTCTTTTTTCATGCAAATTATCCAATTCTTTTTTTAAAATGCCTTTTATGTTATAGTGCATTGAAAAAAAGTATCAACTATCCTAAAAATTAAATAACCCTTTCTTCACCATTTAAGAATATGTACTGAGAATGCATATACTTTGCACTGAGGAAATTTGCCAAAATATATTCTCAGAAAATGTTTAAAATGTCATTATTAGGAATCTTTATAACTTAATAAATATTCTTTAAGAATAACAGTGTCTTGACTTAAAAATAAGATAATCTATTCTCAGGTAGATAATTAGAACATAAAAGTATTGGTAAGTTGAAGAGGGAAACAAAATTTAACTAACTTCCTGAAAGAAAATCAACAGTAAAAATGAGAGGATTGATATACATAAGTTCTGACATCCTTTCCAACTATAAAATTCAGTTATTCCTTTAAAGATAATAAAATCAGAACTTACTATATTGAAATTATTTGAGATGGTAGCTACAACCATGAAGCAAGAGGAACCTTTAGAAATAAATATCTATTTAAACCACCTAAAAGTTCTCACCATAAACCATAAAAAAAGAAAACATGGCAAACAATAAGAAATGGAGGAAGCTGACACTCTTATTAGGAAGTGTTCTTCAATAGTCACATTAGAAATTGAAAGCAATGACAGTCTAATCAGTCCTTTAAATTTTTGAAATTATGAAGACTATTCATAAGGTGGATTTATATTAACTTCCATTTATGATGAATGTACTTCCCTGATTTTATTCTTAAAATATTGTCTAATGATTTTAAGAGTCCATGATATTATTAATATAATTAGATGACATTTTAAAATATTTTATACCATCTTTGTCTCAGCCTTTTTAATTTCTATTTCTCTGTTCATTTCATAATATACTTAATATAGTAAGCATAGTACTGAATATATGAGGACCTTAGTACATGCATATTGTTAATGAATAAATAAATATTGATGGTGCAGTGAATATACATTTTCACTGAAAGCTGAGTATTGGAATTAATATTTACCCAAAGCCAAATATCACCAGCTTGGAAGGAACATATGGTATATAAGAATAAACAAAACTTTATCAAAAATATTTATTTCAGGTTATTAAAATTCTAGTCATTGCTTTTATAAATTTTTATATTATTGTCTGAGAATAATAATTTCTCAGCACTGTCATTTTTAGATTGTTCCTGCAGTCACTGTACATAGCTTCTTGATTCAACTGGCCCACTTAATAATGTCTCTAAATTTTTCTGTGCACAAAAGAATATGATTCAGGAAACAATTTTCTAGTAGCATATATCCTAGAGAGAATTTTATACAAACATCCATAGCTTGAGCAAATCTTAAAAATCCATCATCAGTGCTGAAAATGGCTGGCATCTATAGCAATCATTTCAACATGATTTCTGTCGAAATCTTAACTGCCATAGCCACAAAAGTTTAAGAACTTTTCTTTTTAAATTGTTGTTATAATATCTGTTGTTTTAAAGTTTAATTAATGAATACAAAATGTGTTTGAAGAGTTCCATTTTTCTCTTAACATTCTTCTTCATATTCTTATAATTGTTTGAGTTAAAGATAATTTATCATTGATGTATTAATATATAATTTTGTAGGATTTTCTTCTTTGTAAATTTTGAGAGGACAAGATTGACATCCTTCTGTTAATTAATTCTGACTAGATGTGAAGGATTCTCAAAGAAACTTTAAGCAGTTTGACAACTTTTTTTTAAATGGGAGAAGTACATTAAAGGAGTCTACAAAGATTTTAATTATGATATAATCTAATGTCTCCTATTATATTAAGATTTAGGTCTCATTAACAGTTGTTTCAAAAAATAAATCAATTTTCCTAAATTCATCTAATATATTCATTTAATATACATAGTAATTGCTGCTCTATTTCCCTATTTAACTCTTTGACAGTTCTCAATGCAATATTAAAGCATTTACCATCATCATTAATTATTATACCGCTAGCAAAATAAATGACACCGCAACCATAATTGCCTTAAATCCATGTAAAACAGGAGTGTTATAAGAAGTGAAAGGTACAAGATCATGTCAGTCTTTTCCTTTCAATAAATATATAATCAATTAAAATTTCAGAACATCTGGCAAAAGAAATAATAAAAGTGAAACAGCCAACAGTTCTTTCATAGTACATGACAATAATGATTTACAAAAGCCATGCAGAAAAGAAAGGATTTCCAAAAATGATAAATGTGTTTTCCATGTCTCAGTAAATCATAGTGTACAGTATTTAAACTGTCAGTGCTCAAACCATGCAGTTTTCAACAAAGGAAGTTCTGATTGGGGAAAAAAAATGTCTGCAGATCAGAAGGTGTGTCAACATTTCTTCCATCCCAGTGACTCCATAAAGGCTATTGAAGAAAGTTTTTTTCCTCCTTGCCTGGGGAACACGTTCTGATTGATCATTGCTAACAGCAAAGCCTAAGCTTAAATCCAGAGGGAAAACAAAGCAGTGATTTTAAAGGGCTCGCCATTCTCAAACTTCAATACTAACTTCAAGCAAGGTGAACTTTTCAAATCATGTCACCGTAGCTTATTCTGTCTCCTTATATCTGCCCCTATCTTTAAAAAAAAAAAAAAAAAAAAATTTTAACATTGGCATTAAATCTGCATAAACTGAATAAGAGCTGGGATAAATACCTAGTGTGAAAGTTCTAAATTTAAGAGAGTTTTTAACTTTCAAAAGACAATGTTTGTGAATCTGGAATCTGAAGAACAAAAGAGTCTGTGGTATAAAATGCAATCAGAGATAGGCAGTGGCTAGATTATACAGTGGTAAATCTATGAATCTATAAACCATAAAAAGAAGTTGAAATTTTATTCTAGGTGAAAATAGAAGCCATGGGACAGTGCTTTAAGAAAGGAAGAGATATAATCACACTTACGGTTTTAAAAGATCATTCTGACTATAAAATATCCATTAGCACAGCTAAAATTAGAAATACTGACAATAGGAAATGTTGGCAAGGATATGGAGCAACCAGAATTTTCAGACATTGCTTATGGAAATGTAAACTGATAACTTTTACCAATGCCCCTGAGTTCTTATAATTTCCCAGGATAGAAATCAAGAGAGATCACTAGATATAGCAGCAAAGAGAAAACAGTTTATTTAGCTTGTGCACAAGAGAGCCAGCACCGAGAAAGGAAAAGTTCTGGCTGCTCCCTGAGGGTAGTATGGGTGTTGGTTTTATAGGGCTTTTCTAAAGGGAAGGGTTACCTCAAAGCATGTATAGGAGGGGTTTTTCTAGCATCTGCGTGATAGCTTTACATACTTCATGAAGTGTATATAGTAGCATTAGCATTTTAAATCTCCACCCCTGGGAGTGATTTTTACTATTAAAATGAAGAAAAGTTTACTATACTTTGGAGTGTGAGCCTAACTGCGCCTGCAAGGGCTCTGGGAAAGTCGCTGTCCCTCTAAAGCAGGAACTTGTTGTTAACAGGTTTTTGGTCTCTTGCTTCTAATTGGCTAGGAATTCAGCAAGTCTTAGCTTGAATAAGGGGCTTAGGCAAGCTTCAGCTTCAGTAAGGTGCCTTTGCTCTCCTCCTCTGGACCACATCAAAACAGGAAACCACCCAGTCTGCCTGTCTCACAATCACTTTGGAAAATTACTTTGCAGTGTCTGCCAAAGCTGAACGTATGTATACCCCATGGCCCTGAAATTCACTTGTAGGTATATTTCCAACAGAAATGCATACATATGTTTAACAAAAACAACAAGAAGATGTTTAATAGAATGATCCTTATAGCATCATTGAAATAGTCTCAAACTGGAAGCCACCCAAATGCCCATCAATGGTCCAATAGTGTAGTATATTTACACAGTAAAACACTATACACACAGGAATTAGAATTAATAATCTACAAGTGCACAAAACAATATGAATCCTACAAATACCATTGAGCAAAAGCCAGACACAAAAGAGTACTGTTGAATGACTCCATTTAGATGTTTTAGAAACAGGCAGATCTGATCTATATTTTTAAAAGACAGGATAGTGGTTACCTGTGGGGTGAGATTGAAGACAGCTAACATAGTTCTCCTTAGTCTTCCTTTCTTCAGGTAAAACAACTTGATCCACTATTTGTAGTATTCTACATGCTTCCCCACCATAGTTACCATCCTCTGATAAGCTCTCACTTGCCAACATTACTAACAAGAGGGGGAGGAAGTTGGATCAGTCATGCAGATGCAGGACACACAGAATGTGGAACTGCAAGTTCAGGGATCATCAGAGCTCAGTGGTTTGAGTGAAATGCAAGAAATTATGAGGCTGGTTCAAGGCAGTTTCCAGATTTTCTGCTTGACATTCTTACTCTAATTCACTTATTTTCAGACAGGCTATTCTCTCTCATCTACAAACATTCCTTCAAATCCCACTTCTACATTATCCCTTCACTGAACCAGAACAAACCTTGGTTAGAACCTTTCGTTAAATTTCTTCTGTTTTAAATCAATTCATTTCCTATATCTATTTACCTGCCATAGTTTTGACCATACACCTTCTAATATTGCAATCTTTCAAGTTACATTTCATGTAAAATGGAAAAACTTCCTAGTCATGAATATTACAAAATAATTAGCAATGAAAATTTAAAAGAAAATAAAGAAGCAAGATAGGAAATAAAGAAAAGATTTCAGTCCATTTTACGTTCTAAACATATATTACACTTGTTTTAATAATATATGCTATGTATAATATATGTTGTATAACATATATTTATTAGGCATGTAATGAAACATGAAATGTGTGACTTATGTGCATTAGATTTTAAATATGTCTTTCCAGTTTCTCAAGGTATGATTTCTAGCATGGAAATGGAAAAGGCATCAGTGTTAGCTGATTTATCTTGGTATGCCTTCACAGTTCTGAAGTTTATATTTGAGTAGAAACTTCTATAAAGCTAGGAAGCTGATCTTAGTGAATTATCATGAATGTGCCAAGTCTTCTTTCCTTCCTTTCTTAACAGTCTAAGACCATCTATCTACCAGTTGTGAGTTTACTTTTGATTCTCTCTAAATAGCAACACTGCTATGCAAATATTTTTTATAAACTTGGCTTTGCATAACTTCAGGCAATCAAATTTTTTAAATTTATTCTCATGCATACCTAGATTTAGTGTTTGTTCTTGCTTTGCAACATAGAAATAATCCAGGATAGCCCAATAAATTTTTTGTTATATAATTATAATTTAAAGTGAACAATTTGAAGTGTTAAAAGCCCTGGATGAGTTTAGCTTGATTAGTTAATTTATTTATTAGTAATTAGTTATAACACCCTTTTAAACACAGAAACATTCTTTGCTGCTATAACCAAATTTAGCTGTGTAATATTCTGAATCACTCTCACGGATGCCATCTCATAACAGTGGGCTGCAACATTACCATGAGAAGTCAAGATTTAGGAAATTAGTAAGAAGAGTACCTGATTACACAGAAGGTTTGGTTCCAATTGAATGGCCAAGAAACTTCATTTTCTTGGCAGCCAATTCATATTTATGCTTGATATCTCTGCCAGCTGGTGACCTGATGCTCTAAGGTAAATTTTCCAGAAGGGAATGAGGGTTTTATAGCAGAAGTACTATTCATTTACTTTCGTGATGCTTGCATAAGAAACCTGGAATGTGATATACCTGGCCTTCAAACTAAGGGTCAAATAGTTTTGGGAAAAAAAATCTTCACTCATTTAAACATGAAATACCACCAAATTGGGAGATTTCAAAAGTATAATCCTGTCATCTTCCTTATATTTCACAATAAATAAAATCTCTTTAATAGAGTTTCTAAAGCAAATGCAGTGATTTCATATTTTTCACCAAGAAATATATTTTAAGAGACTAATAATTCTCAGCTTGCAAAATTAGAAATTGAAAAAATAATATTCAACTTGATACTGTTTACATTCTTGTGTAAAACAAAATCTAATTTCTTTTATAATGATTTTTCAATATCTTTTATATAATTAATAAATTATTTTAGTGTTTAAGTTTTCTAAACAACTTTTTGTATAGCCATTTTTTTAGTTTCCTTTAATTTCAATTTAAGATATAATAGTATTGTTAAATTTTTATTCTGTTTCTAATCTGTTCTTTCAAAATGAGTTATTAAACTGAAATTAGTATTTACAAACTTAAGAAAGAAAATATTTTTCATTGAACTCATATTCCTGATTTCTTTAGCTGCTATTAAATTTTGAACACAATTCTATGGTGCTGAAATGGTGGGAGCGATCACTAGGGAATTGGGGGATGGAGGGTAAACCCATGTCTGAGCGACATGGTGGGCACTGTGGAGGGGTGGGATATGCTTGAAAAGTAGTTGGGGAGCGGAATTATGGGTCTCAATAGGGGAAAGGAATTCCTCAAAAACTGACTCATGTGATTAACTGTACATCTTGGTAAATTCACTGAAAATCATTTAATTGTACACTTAAAAAGGAATGTTGGTTGTACGCAGATACAGTTAGAGCACCATGTATGTACTCTCTGGACTACTTCGACAGAGTAGGTTTTTGAATGTAACAAGATAAGTCAACTTGAGTGCTAATATATTTATTAGCTCACTACAAATTGTGACTCTAAACATTGTACTGTAAATGCTTTGTAGTTTTCCCCCAATAAAAAAAAAAAAAAAAAAGAATCAGCAGTGTTCCAAACAAAAGATCAAAAAATCATTTCAGTGCTCTATCACTCTATCAGTTCAGTCCCTTGTTCTGCTTGATGTTGGGTTAGCAATCTTCTAAAAAAAAAAAAAAAGCAAAAACCCAGAAACTTGAAGAGAATGGAAGAGGAGGCAACAGCAAACAAGAGAAATGTCAACAAGAATGTATAAAAATAGATGAAGGAGTGGGATGAATTTAACAGGACTGAATAAGCTGAAACCAAAGTGTCTACAGGGGAAAAAAGGCAAGACGATATGCCCTGCAGAATCCAGCAGAAGTTTAAGATCTGGAGGCACCAAGGACCACACAAGACAGGGGTTAGGCAAGATACTGAGACCTATGAATAGACTGAAGTTGCTTTAAGGAGCAACTTGACTCCCAGATCTTATTCACACCCTACCCATGTAAGTGACTACCTCTCCCCGACTCCCACAGACACAGAATCACATTCCTTGGAAGAAATGAACCAGAAAGGTACCAATATCAAGCATGGATACCACAAAGCACAGCAGAGAGTAAGGCTAAGATATCAAATCAGTACTGTCCAACAGAATTTTCCGTGATGATGGAAATGTTCTCTACCTGTGCTCTCCAATACAATAGCCACTATCTATGCATGGCTTATTGAGCATCTGAAACATGGCTCGTGCTACAGAGCAATTGAATTTTTAATTTTATTTAATTTTAATTAATTAAATTTAAATAGCCACATGCCCCTACTAGCTACTATATTAGACAGCAAAATACAAAAACAGAAAGATCAAATACAACCTGAAAGTCTGCCTAGTGAATGGTAGAATCTATCTCCCCTCCCCTGCCTCCCAGAAAGCTGACAACCAAGTTTATAGCATACAGGTAGAAGAGTGAAAGATATGCTCTGGAGACCATGAACAGTCCCAAAGAGATGATCTGGAGACTCTGACATTTGGAGGTTTCCCAGTGAAAACAATTATCTTAAACCACAGTGAAATCCAGAGCAATACTCATCCCACCACATGCAGATTTTCGAATCTGTTGTTTAGTGCCTTGCTTTTAAATAAGTTTGCATAGTAAATATCAGCATGCATTTAAGAAAAGCCTCTAGGAAAAGAAATCTTGAGAACACAGGAGGAATAAAAGAAAACTTCAAATTATTTATAGTCAATACCCTTACGTATAAAAATTTATATCCATAAAACAAGAAAAGGATATGACAAAATTGGACATAATTAGTGAATAAGTAAAACTTCTTGGCAATTAAAAATACAATCAAATAAATAGTTCCATATAAGGGTTAAAAGGCTCAAAAAAGTAGAACGAGATGATCAGTGAGAAAAAGAATAAGTAATTTAACCCAGGAGGTCCAATATCCCACTAACAGGTATTCCAGAAAGACACAGAACAGAGAGACACCAAGAACATCAAAGAAACAATATAGAGAAATTTTCCTGAACTGAAGAATATTGGGCTTAGCACAATGAATGAGAAAACATCAACATGAAGGCATATCACTGACAAATTTCAAAACATGAAGGGGGAAAGAAAAGATTCTGAAAGCTTTCAGAGAATAATTATGAAGAAAAATGATACTGGACCTCTTAACAACACTGGATGCTATATGACAGTGGTGTGCATAATGCCTCAAAATTTTGAAGAGTTATTTCCAAAGTGGAATGTCTACACCCAAAGTATCAGTAAAGGGGAGGGTAACTTTGGGGAATCCTGGAGGTTATACTCTCCCAAAACAAAAGATTACATAATGAAAAAGAGAGGAAAAATATGGGATCTGAAAAATAAGAAGAGAGGAGGATAACAGGAGTGAAGTGGGCCTAGAAAGCAGCAGCCAGTTCAACTGTAGCTGAAGGTTGCTCTAGAAGTTCTTCAGGGCGAAAAAAAATCAAACTGGTACATTATCTAATGCATTTATAATAAAAATATTGAGCAGTTTTGTAGAGACATGAGGAAGAGCATCAACAGATATTCAGAAAACTAAGCAATAAAGGAAAAAAGGTAATGATAAATTTTAGGAATAAACAAAAAGTTATATTAATACAAGCAAATAATCATATATACTACTTGGTTTGGCAGTGAATAATACTTTATGTAGACATTATAATGCAAACACAGAATTTTGAACTAACCTAAAATTCTGATATAACACTATTGAGAAAGTAAGGAAAGTAGGCAGGCATAGAGGCATGGGTGAGGGGGAAATATAAAAGAGGTAAATCCTCACTGACGATGATAAATAAATAGATAACGTTTAAATTGAGAATTTAAGAAACAGGAGTAATAACATGTTATTTAGAAACATGGAAGTAAAAACCAGAACAGCTAAAGAGTTGAAAAGTTTGCTGGGTGGGAGTAGTGAAAGACTGGACTGGAGATAGCTGTCTGTCTTTTAATATTACTTGACATTTTAAAACTATATGCAAATACTACAGTGATAAAAAAAACTTTAACCATTTTTTTTAAAAAGCATTACCACATTTAGATAATTTTCAAAAATGGTCACATCTCAAAATCTAACCATACCTCCTGCAAATTTTGGTCTTCTTGAGTCCAAGAATTTAAAACATGTGCTCCAGAGTCACTCACAATGAAATTCACCTAATAGATTTCAAAGAAACAATTAGTATTCAACTCTAATTTCACTCAATCACCATATTTTAAAATAATAGGAAATGTCTAACACTGGTTTGATTCATTCATTCATTTCATAGTTATAGAGTACCCAGTACATGCCAGGTGCTATTCTTGGCACTGGGGATATGGGAATACAGTGATGAATAAAACAATTCTGTCACTTACAATGCGAGGAAAGTCGGGGGTGGGAAGTGTAATAAGGCAAAAGGGCACTGCAGGGAGAATACAAACAAATGAACAAGATAATTTCAGACAATGGTAAATGCCATGAAAAATAAGTTGGACAGCTACTTTAGATTGGGCAGTCAGAAAAGAGCTCTCAATAGAAGCGGCAACTGAGGGGAATCTAAAATAACTAAAAGAAACTAACCAGCAGAGGATAGAGAATTCCAGATATAGCAAACATGAAATACAAAGGCCTCTAAGTGGATACCCTCAAAAGGCAGGCAGAGGGGTAGGAGATGAACTCAGAGAAATAGACAACAGCCGTATCATATAGGACACTGAAAACCAAAATAATAGATTTGGACTTTATTCTACGTCTTAAAATGCAAATTAGAAAATATTATCACATCAACACACCTGAAAACCAAAAAAAAAAAAAAAAAAATACTATCATTCCAGTCGTTTACAAGGAGTATTACCATATTCCTTTTTAAAGTAATTTTTATGATTTAAATAAAAATATTATTTACCAAAAATAAAAATACTATCAGGTAAGATGATAATAATGACAAGGAACATATTATAAAATATATCAAATGATGATCTTATTCATTTTTGGGAGGAGAGTGAGATTTGTTACCCCTGGACAATATGATCTAACCTATGATCTTTTTTCCTACATATCCATGAAATACTAGTTTTCCTTCCCCAAGGAAAAAGTCTGATAACTGGTCTTCTCTCCTAAAGCTTATCTGACAAAGAAATATTTTACTAGCCACTTTAGATTATCTCTTTTAAATCTTACAACAAGGAAGAAGGTGTTACACTTACATGGGAAGAAACTAAGGCTTGGGGAGAATAGGAAATATGATCAAAGTCACACCACTGGTAGCTGAAGATGGCAGGGTCTGTACCAAAGCCTCTGCCTTAAATCACTATGTTAAATTTCCTCCCATTACATATTTTTTACTCTATATATGATGCATCAAAATTTTAAGAAAGGCTTAATTTTAATTTCAAATATATCTAAATATATAATATTGGACTCTCCATGTTCACCTTCACTGTTACTGCCCTACATTTGCCAGTCAAAAAATTAGCTAAGTTTCGGCCTACCTGTTCCAAGTGAGACTGAAAGCAAATCATCTACTTAGGGCTAACCAAATGACTTTCCCAAAATAAGACATTTAAGATACTGAAACATAAGATAACTTTAATTGAATGGCTATTAATCATCAATTTCTCTCTTATTGGTAAGTAATTTCCACTTAGCACTCTTATAAGCATTTCTTTCTAATATGGCCATATTCAATATCAGTTTAGTATATATTCACCAAAACTGCAAGCAGCCAGCCTAATTAGGTTCAAATTCTGGTTCTGCCTCTAACTAGCTATGTGACTTAGGACAAGGTGCTTCTCTTTACCTCAGTTTCCAATAGTAATAAACTATTACTGGCAGTAATAAACAAGACAAATATTTAGCTGGTACACACCAGCATAATTTGACAAATTGCTTACAGCCAACATTCCTTCTGTTTGGGCTGCCAACAGTTCTCCACAGTCAGCCCCTGTTCCATGCTGTTATATACTTTGAATATTTCCCCAATAATTATAGTTCCTACCTCATATGACTATTGTGAGAATTAAAGGAGTTAATAAATAAGAAGCACTTTGAAACATGCCTGGCACATGTACATACTCAATAATTGTCAGCTGTTATTATTGGCCCCAACTAAACACTCCTAATATATTAATCCCAAAAGGGAGTTCTATGTACATTTTTAACTAGTAAACAGTTATAACAGTTATAAGTCTAACATATAGCAAATTCTTATATAAAATTGTATTTATGCAGTTAAGCACATCCCCCAAATCATTTTATTTGTACTTCATACTCACCAGCTTTTTAAAAGGAAATATATCATACATTATTCTACAATATTCCATGGAAGATTCTACTGAGCAAGTCCACAATGATTTAGATATAGGGGCCAAAGGAATGATTCCTTGGGTTCTATTCTTCACCAGCATATCAAACTCGACATGCTGTCTGCAAGATTCTGCCATGTAAGGGCAGTGATCCACAACAAATACTGTTTTATGAGATTCAGAGAAAATCTTCATTTTGTTTTAACCTGTAAGGGATAAAATATGTTAGCCAAATGTTTATATACAACATTTAATATCTTAAATTATTTCTCATTTTCTCAAGAAGAGTATCTTCTCTTCAAGATTTGGTAGGGAACATGAACAATGTGTTCAAAAAAATCTGTCCGACACAACACAAGATTTAATGGGGTCATGACCAGAAGGCAACTGTATAAATTCAAGGATTGAACTACACCATATTAGGGTGTCACTCTATCAGGCACAGGCAAAATTATAGTTGATACATATTTTCTTGCTTTTTGAATGAACTTAAAACTGTTAGAAGAAAACATTTTTACATACATTGTATTTGATTCCTTTATATACATGAAACATAACAAATAGCAAATACACTTCAAATACAGTTGATGATTCTTGCTAATTGACATCAATCACATATAAAGCCCCCAAGCCAGCATTTTTGGGCTTTCCTCCATGAAAAACGTTTCAAGACTTCTGAAAAAGGGAGATGGGGGGTGGGGGGAATTAACAGGAAGAAGTGACAGCGAAAGGAAAGGCCAATACACGACAAACATCTCCTAAGATAACTGCATATCAGGTTCTTGCATTAGGATAAAGACCCCAAATTCACTCTCCCTCTTAGCTTTCGAAACACCACAGTAATTTACCATGTAGACCAGAAAAATTTAGTTGCTACCACCACACTGGTGCGGAAGAGGAACTTTTAAAACTTTTTCCTATAAAAACAGAGCATATGGAACTCCCTTGCTTCGCTAATAAAATCCTTATACTGAATAGACAATCCACATTCGAAAAGCACATGGTAAGCAGAGCTAAAGTGTTCATCAAAACGAACTGACTTTTTACAATCCAGCTATTTTCTTCTGCTGCCTTCAAACGCATCTCCCCTTCATGCAAAACTCTCTTTGAGAAACCTTCTAGAGTCTAGAATCTAGACACACTTTGCTGGAGGGTGAGGGGTGGAAAGTACAAGGTGAGCGGATAGGGAAAACCTCAGGATCGAGGTTCGCTTACTTTCGTGCCTGGTCCTGCAGTGAAAACCAACAGAGGCTATGAACCACAGCCTCTCTGGAAGAGGCTGCTGGCTGGGTGGGGAGAGTCAGCGCTCGGTCAGGAGTGTCTGGTAGCACAGACTGGGGACTATGCTTTCCCCACTCATCTCCTAGCACACCGCTCCTTCCCAAGCTTCCTAAATGCAGGAGCGCGCGAGCGCGCGTGCACACTCACATACTCGAGCTTGCGCGTGCGCAAAACACTCTTCGGCAGCCCCGCCAAGCTTCCCTTCCCCCTTTAGAGGGCCAGACGCCCAAGTCGCCGAACAGGAAGAGGGCGGAGCCAAGAAGGGAAAAAATGCGTCCACCCTTCGAAATATTCTATCCGCTAATTTTCCCAGTCACCCATCGGGAAGAATTATCTGGGCAACTTAAAAGCCTCCCCAACAGTGAAGTACCAACCACACAGCCGGCTACACCAGCTACGGCCACCTAAGCGTAAGGCCCACCCACCCACCTAGTCTTCCCCTCTCGGTGTCTCCACCTAGGCCGGTTGCCCTCGGAAAAACTCGCGAGACTTTGCGAGAGGCCGAGCGGCAGCCAGGGTGTGGGTAAAGAGGGAGGGACAAAGAAGGGTCCCGCCCCTATCTCTCGCGCAAATCAGCGAGTGGTCGGCTCTGCCCTACGACGGTAACTCAAAGAAGGAAATCTCGCGAGGCTGGAGCGCTCCGGGAGCGCTGGTTGGAGGCGGTCAGCGGAGGTTTCTCCCGGGCCAGTGGCGGGGCTGAGCCCCGCTGGCTCCTCAGCAGCCCGTCTGCTGTTTCTGTCGGGTTATGCGTCTGCTCGTTGAAGAGGCCGAATAGGGGCGCGGAGTCTCTTCCCTTGAATGCATAGGTCCCGGTTGGTAGAGGCTTTGAGTCCTAGTCGCTACAGCTGACGGCTGCGAGGGATTGAGAGCGGAGTAAGTGGAATGGACGGGAGCGGGTGTAGGCGAGTCGAAGCTTCCTTCGCCTGGGCCGCTCCGGGGCTTTGCATCTCTTGAACTACCGGCGCCTGGCCCTAGCCGCTCCCCTCCGCGGGCTCTCAGCTCCTGGGAGCCGGATTTCCTCTCCTCCGCGCTGAGCTCCTCTTTCCGGAACTGAGGTGCGGAAAGTTTAATGAAAAGCCTTGTCCCTAACCCTGTGGACGCTCCTTCCGTGTGTTTGCTCCGTGCCTTAACCCACCTGGGAGCCCACCATTGGGAGGGATACCCTTTTCAGTTTACCTCTTCAGCATTTGACAGAGATAATCATTCCCCCTTCCTGAAGCTGCTCTCCAAGGGGGTGTTGCTCTTTTTCGTTTTTTTTTTTCCTGCCTTTATCCTGTATCCCATCTCTGATAACGTTATCAGTATCTGTCGTATCCAAACTAGAAACCTAGGAATCATCCTTGGTTCTGCATTTCCACTCATACTGCACTACATTATTTCTTATTCTTTCGACGGAATTATTGCAGTTGCCTCCCACTCCCAAACTGGTTTCCCCACCATCATCCTTCCCTAGAGTTATTCTGAAATGCATATCTGTTTATATCTCTTTTTCTTAAACTTTTTAGTAACCGTACTGCTGACATAATCAAGACCTATTGTTAAGCACATCGTTCAAGGACCTTTTACAGTCTGTCCCAATCCATTTCACCTTTTTAGTCTCATCTTTTTTTCCCTCCAAATACTTTAATATCCAACCGTACCAGACTACTGGCTGCTTCCCCAAACATGCCCTGCACTTTCACGACTCTGTATACTTTGTATGTGCTGTACCGCCTGTCTAGAATGCTTACTCTTCTCTCCTCTGTTTTTCCACCTATCAAAACCCAATTCATAAATCATTGTCTCCTCAGACTCTCCCAGGAGATATTGATACCGCTGTGCTCCCAAAGCGCTTGAAACAGTAGAAGAGCAGTATTTATTAGGTTGTGTTATCTGTTCATGTATCTTTCTCTCCTGCGAATTTGAACTTGAGTCTGGAATCATTTCTTATTTATCGTTGAAAGAAAAGCTAGTTCAGTGCTTGGCACATAGCAAGCATTATTTATATATACATATGTATACATGTTTATAATGTTATGCTTCTAAAGAATTCACTATAGGAGTTCTTAGTCCCTTAAAAATCATAATTTTAGAGCCAGAAGGAACTTTGTATATTAGCTTAAAGGACCCTGGCCTGTTTTGAATATGAGGCACCCTGCACTTCTAACACACAGATAATTATGCTTTTAGCATTTGCTGATTGAAATTAGGCATAATGGCAAAAAAAAAAAAAAAAAAGCTGCTATGCTTTTAAATGATTTTTGTATTTCACCATACTAGTATCCGGTTTTTGTAAACTAGAAATCCCCTTATCTTCTAACTAGTATCTGTTTATATTTGAAAAATAGTGGGATGTGTGTGAGAGAAACGTTTTAGACTGCAGAGAATGCTTGGTGTACGTGTATTCATGCAATTCTTCCACTGACTCCTTGACCCTTAGGTTAGAAGTAACTGGTTTAGATTGTTAGTTTCTTCTTGAATTGTCATAACTGTTTGAACATACGTATATGTAATATATATTTAGCCACAATTCTAAGGAAAAATGTAATTTTTTAAAAAATCCTCCAGTCCTTACTTCCAAATTCTCTTCCTTCCAACTTTAAAAATTTATTTTCTTCAGAAAGCTTCTTCATTAAGCTCCAAACATGTATTCATTCCACCATTTTCAAGAACAGTGAAAAATCTGTGCTTTCAAATTTAGTGATATGCATGTATAAGATGCTTATTTTTATATGTATTTTACATGTGTTTCCTGATCTCTGAAGATTATAAATTTCTGTGATTTATGGGACTTAAGTCATATGCCTTAACTATGCCCTTTTATTTTTCCATTTCCACGTGTCAGTTAATATTAACTATACTAATTAACATTAGAGACATCTGCCTGAACAATAACAAATTTTAAACTAGATTGTTGACATTTAAAGACACATATATGGTATATCAGTAGTCACAATATTTCTGTGTAGGTCCAGTGGAAGAATACTGGATTTTTAGGTAAGGGAAACAGAAGAGGGACTTGAATTTCTTTAAATTTTTCTTAACTAAAATCTGAAAGTAAACAGCTGGCAATTGCTGTCTTGGGTGGGTGGTGGTTTCTCTTATCTGCAGCAGAATGTTCTGAGCCTTCTGCCAGGAGTCTGACTGCAAATGTCTTTGGGTGGTAAAGTGGGCGAGAATGTGGCTAATGCAGAAAAGAAAAAAACCAAAAAAAAAAAAAAAACACTTTAAAAAAAACTTCACCTGTAATTTGGGCCTAACTATAGAAAATAATGTAAGTCTATTGTGGCTAGTTAAGACATGCACTTAAAAAATAGGCAGATAAATTTGGAATATTCCTTTTTTACTGGAGTCTATTTTTAAAAATTTGAAACTTGTTAGTTTGGAAAACAGTCTTCCTCCTACTCCACTTACTAGCCAAAAAAAGGAGAAAGCACAATGATTTGCAAAAACAGGTGACAAAGTAAATGCATATTATAAAATATTTTAAACTTTCTATGGTTTCACATGCAGGAAATGAACATGCAAATTTTTAGAAACTGTCACTGTTTTTCTGAAGTGCTAATAAAATTATGCTTTGAATTACCTGCAGTTTATAATTCCTTTCCCTGAATAGATGTTTTTATAGTTACATAACAAATTTTAAGCGTAGTTCACTTTGACAATAGTATTTCATTATGCAATCTGGAGAGAGAATGTTTTTTAAAGTGGATGTTAATTACAGTTTTAAGAATCAGGAAACATCAGTAAACAATTCAGTAACATTCAATAAACAGTAACAATCAGTAAACATTCATTGATTTTATAATTAACTGTGATGCCTAATTAAAATGGTTGCCAGGCTTTTATCATCTGGAAAAATATTTGAAATTTTGTTATTTTTAAAAATTTCTCTTCATATACACTCTCATTTTCTGTGGCTGGCTTACAATGAAATTTTTTAATATCTTGGAAGTTCCGTTTATGGAACTTCCATAAACGGAAAAATTGCTTTGTTTTTCCAGCTAAGGAGATCGAGATGGTTTTTATATAGGTAAAAAGCAAACAGGGCCCTGGGGTTCCAGGTTGGTTCAAGAATAGAACACTAAACTGGGGATCAGAGGTTCTATTTCTGGTATTAGCTTGGCTCTTTCCTTGCTTCATAGCACTGTCATTTGGCTCTTTATATTTGGAACCTTTGAGTCTATTTCCTCATTGGTAAAAATGGGATAACTCTTGTTCTCTTGTCCAAATGACAATGTAAGGTAGTATTCCTCAAGTTCAGAAAGCTACGAACAGTTTGAATTAATTAAAAGTATTGCTCTTGATTTTACTCTTGATTTTACTCTAGAGTACTCAGAGATTCATTTGGATTGAATTAGGTTCGAGAGAAGGCAAAGAACAGATAAAGCAATTTTGAGAAAGAAAGCAGTGACTTGCTATATCAGATAGCAGGAGTTTATTTTACAACTATTGCATTTGAGACAATGTGGTATTGATGTAGAAAAAGATAAGTAGCTATTTTTTGAGACTTACAAGCTACCTACTGTCCATTTTAATAGGGATTTGGTGGATCTCATTCTCATCATAGTTTTTATTGCATTTCTCCAAGAGCTAAAAATGTTAAACATCTTTTCATGTTCTTATTTGCTATCTATATATCTTTTTCGTTAAGTGGTAAGCTATTTTCTTCCTGTTTTAATTGGATTATTTTCTTGTTTTTTTGTAGTTTTGAGAGATTTTTAGGTATTCTAGATACAACTCCCAGAGTGCTTAGATTAGAGGCATGAGCCTCTGCTGTGGTTTTGATTGGAAATTGTATTAAATCTGTAGAACAGTTGTGGAAAACTGACATCTGTAGTATGTTGTCTTCCTATCCATGAACACAATATGTTTCTCCATTTATTTAGATCCTCTTTCATTTTGAAAAAAATTAGCATTTTGTAGTTATCATCATGCAGATCCTGCATGTGTTTTGTTTCGTATATGCCCAAGAATTTCTTTTTTTATTTTTAAGCTATTTTTAAATGTGTGGGTTTTAAAAAAATTTTTTTGGTTTCCAATGGTTCATTGCTGCTACGTAGGAAAATGATTGATTCTTGGCCTGGCATGGTGGCTCACTCCTGTAATCCTAGCACTCTGGGAGGCTGAGGCGGGCGGATCACTCAAAGTCAGGAGTTCGAAACCAGCCTGAGCAAGAGTGAGACCTCGTCTCTACTATAAATAGAAAGAAATTAATTGGACAACTAAAAATATATAGAAAAAATTAGCCGGGTATGGTGGCGCATGCCTGTAGTCCCAGCTCCTCGGGAGGCTGAGGCAGTAGGATTGCTTGAGCCCAGGAGTTTGAGGTTGCTGTCAGCTAGGCTGACGCCACGGCACTCTAGCCTGGGCAACAGAGTGAGACACTGTCTCAAAAAAAGAAAAAAAGAAAAATGATTGATTCTTGTTGCTTGTATCCTGTGTCATTGCTAAAACTAAGTATTAGTTCTAGGAGTTCTTTTTTGGATACTTTTGAGATTTTCTATATAGACAATGTTGGCTGTGAATAAGGGCATTTTTATTTCTTTTCCAGTCGGTATGCCTTTTTTCCCCTTTTTCTAGCCTTATTGCACTAGTATATTGAAAAGGACTGTTGGCTGGGGACATCCTTTCCTTATTGGTATAGGTCTTTTGGAATTGCCCTTCTTCTGAGGAAATCCCTTTCTAGTGCTAGTTTGCAGAAAATTTCTATTATGAAAGTATGTTGAATTTTTTCTAATGCACCAGTTGGTATGATCAAGTGGTTTTCTTCTTTAGTAGATTACATTGATTGATCTTTGAATATTGAGACAGCCTTGAATTCTGGAATTAACACCATTTGATCATATAGCATAGCACTCTTTTTACACGTTGCTGAATTTGAGTTGTTAATATTTTCTTTAGGATTTTTGCACTTACATTCATGAGTGATATTGGTCTGTGATTTTCTTTTTTTTATATATTGTCTTTGATTTTGGTATCAGTAAATGCTGCCATCATTTTGTGAGTTTGGATGTGCAAGTATTCCCTTTTCTTCTATTTTCTTGAAGAGATTGTGTAATATTGGTGTTATTCTTCTTTGAATGTATGGTACAATTTGCCATTGAAGCCATCTGGGTCTGAAGATTTTTTGCAGAAGATTTTTAATTATAAATTCAATTTCTTAATAGTTATAGGACTATTATAGAATAATTATTGGATTTTAATTGTTATATAACTCCAATAACTATAAGTCATAGGTCTATTAATAGTTATCTATTTCATCTTGTGAGAGTTAAGTAAGGTAATGTAGTTTGTGGTTTTTGAGAAATTAGTCCATTTTACCTAAATTATCCAATTCATATGTATGGAATTTATTGTATTCACTTATTCTTTGAATGATTTAGAGGTCTGCAGTGATGTCCCTTCTTTATTTCCTGACATTGGTAATTTATTTCTTTTCTCCTTTTTTTCTTCATTAATTTTGCTGGAGGTTTTCCAACTTTATTGATCTTTTCAAAGAATTGGCTTTAGATTTCATTGGTTTTTCCTCTGTTATTTTCCTGTTTTCAGTTTCATTGATTTCTACTTGTTAATTCCTTCTCTTTACTTTGGGTTTATTTTGCTCTTTTCCTAGTTTCTGAAGGTTGAGACTTAGATAATTGATTTGAGATCTTTCTAATTTTCTAACATAAGCATTTAATGCTATAAATTTCCTTCAAAGTACTGATTTACATACATGCCAAAATTTTTGATATCTTGTATTTATATATTTATTTATATCAAAATATCTTCTAATTTCCAGAGACTTCCCTTTTGACTCATGGATTATTTAGAACAGTGTTGTTTAACTTCCAAATGTTTGGAGATTTTCTTGTTATCTCTCTTTTATTTATTTTAGTTTAATGTCATTATAGTCAGAGAGCATAATTTGTATGATTCTTTTAAATTTGTTAAGGTTTGGTTTGTGACACAGGATATGGTCTCTCATAGTGACTGTCCCATGTGCACTTAAAAATAATGTGTACCCTGCTATTGTTGTTTTAATAGATATCAATTCAATCCACTTAGTTGATGGTGTTCATTTTGTCTATACCCTTGCTGATTTTTTGTGTACGAGTTTTGTTGATTACTGAGAAAGGAGTGTTGAAGTTTTCTGCAGTAAATGTGAATATGCCTATTAATCATGCCTATTAATCCTTTCAGTTCTTTCAGTTTTTGCTTCATGCGTTTTGAAGCTCTCTAGTTAGGTGTATATACATTTAGGATTTTTATGTCGTCTTGGTGAATTGACCCTTTTATCATTATATAATGCTTCTCTGTCCCTGATAATTTTCTTTTCCCTGAAGTTTACTTTATCTAATATTTATATAGCCACTCCGGTTTTTTTTTTTTTAATGTAACACCTTTACTGAGATATGTAGTTCACATACCATGCTATTCACACATTTGAAGTGTACAATTTGTTGGTTTTTAGTATATTGGTAGACTTGTTCAACCATCACCAAAATCAATTTTAGAACATTTTTGTCTTCCCAAAAAGAAATCCCTTGTTCACTTTCCATTTCCCCCACCTCTTCCCAACCCGCAGGCCTGGGTATCCATTAATCTGCTTTCGGCTTATATGAATTTGCTTCTTCTGGACATTTCATATAAGTGGAATCATATAATATGTTAGTCTTTTGTGATTGACTTATTTCACTTAGCATAGTTTTTTCAATTTTTGTCCATGTTGTAGCATGTGTCAGGACATCATCCCCTCGCCTGACTTCTTTTGCTAAATATTCCACTGTATGAAGAGACCATATTTATTCATTCATCAGTTGATGGACGTTTGGGTTAATTCTACTTTTGGGCCATTATGAATAATGTTGGCACAGACATTCATGTACAGTTTTTGCATCGACTTGTTTTCATTTTCTTGATGTGTACTTAGGAGTGGAATTTGCTAGATCATATGTTTACACTTTTGGGGAACTGCCAGACTGTTTTCCAAAGTTGCTGTACCATTTTACATTCCTACCAGCAGTTATGAAGGTTCCAGATTCTCCATATCCTAGCCAACACTTTTTATGAGTCTTTTTTTATTATAGCCATCTTAGTAAGTATATCTCATTGTGCTTATGAATTACATTTCCCTGATGGCTAATTATATTGAGCATGTTTTCATGAGGTTATTAGCACTCTGGCTTTCTTTTGATTAGTATTTATATAGTGTGTGTGTGTATACTTTTTTATCCTTTTACTATTACCCTACCTATATCATATTTGAAGTGAGTTTCGTACAGATGACATATAGTTGGATCCTCTTTTTTTATTGTCATAATCTTTCTTAATCTGTGTGTTGAGAGCATACACATTTAGTGAAATTGTTAACGTGTTTGGGTTTAGGTCTAACATCATTTGTTTTCTGTTTGTTCCCTCAGTATTTTGTTCCTTTTTTCTACCTTTTTTCTTTCTGGCTATTTTAATTCACTATTGTGGTCTTTTGACTATTAGCTCTGTACAGTTATTTTAGGAGTTTCTTTTAAGAATTACAATATATGTAAGTTTTTTATAGTCTACTTACAATTGATATTTTTACAACTTCAAGTGAAATGTAGAAATCCTATCACTATATATGCCCATATACTCTCTCCCCTTTATGTTGTAGTCATATTTTTAAAATCTGATCAGACAAGATTATAATTCTTGTTTTCAAATGTTATACCTTTTAAAGAAATAAAGAGAATATTTACCTAAATATTCACAATTTCTGTTGCTCTTCCCTCATTCCTGATGCTGTGAATTTCCTTTTGATACCATTTTGCTTCTATCTGAAGAATTCCCTTTAGAACAAGTTTACCGAAAATGAATTATTTTTTTCCTCATCTGAGAATGGTTTTTATTTTACCTTCATATATAAAGAGCATTTTTCTAGATATAGCAAAAATTTGAGTTGACAGTTCTTTCAGCACTTTAAAAGTGTTCTACTTTCTATTGGCCTTCATTTCTGATAAGAAATCTATAATCATTCAAATTGGTGATTATCTATCAGTAATATGTTATTTTTTTCTCTGGCTGTTTCCAAGATTTCCTTTTTGTCTTTAGTTTTCAAAACTTTGATTATAATGGGTCTTAGACCTCCTTGGATTTATCTTGCTTGGGGTTTCCTAAGGACTGAGAATGATGAGACAAGAAAGTTTCTTAAAAAGAAACAAAGTGTTGCATACTTGAAATTCATACATTTCATTCATACTATTACTAGTATATTTACTAGTACTTACTAGTATATGGAAGAATGTTACTCCTAAACTATAGAGAGAGACAAGTATATTAAATCCACTTGGATATATTCAAAAAGTTCTTTAGAAATGGTTTTACTCCTTCCTTCACCTTTATAATTTTTCCAGATTAATTTATAAATGAGACATGAAATAAGCCAAATCCTCTCCTATCCAAGATAAATTTTCTCGTCCATGTTTAATATTGTGGCCATTTTTTCCCTACTAGAATCAGATGTTTCATGGAGTTTTTGGTGTCTGAGGTTTTGTCTGGTGCTATTAAATAGCCGGTCTGATTGTGTCAGTTTTTATCAACATGGATCTTAACAATTTGATCATCTTGTATTTCTTTTAGAATTTGACATGCTAGATTTTATGTATCTGTGATGGAATCTTTGAATTTCTCTGTGGATTTGTTACTATTTTATTGTTGTTTTATATATATGAGGCCCTTGCACAAGGATTTTAGTCAAACCAATCTGTTTATAGTAATGTACTTTAAAGTATTTCTGTAGTATCTATAGTATGGTATACTGTTAATAGCTTGCATAGCATTTCCACCTACTATGTTTCTGCCTTTATGTTAGCAGTTATGTTGGTTAGCATCAAGCAGTTAATGTAGCTGTTGTTTTTTTAAAGGATGTCTGAGGAACCTCTTTTCTTTGCAGCATTTCAGAGAAGTGAATTATTCTAAAAGCATACCAGCTATTAGTGTATATATTTACTTTTATTTTAATAAGTTCCTCTATGTTAGAGGACCGTAATCAAGTAATTTGATCAATTTGACTTTTGGTAAGAAATTGAGTTTTATCAAAGTGAATGAAGTACCTATTGTATATCAAGCCTGGTATTGTCACTTTTTATTTTTAATATAAAAACCTGTTACCAAACCCTAAAGTCAGGATTTGGTACTAGAGAGTTCAAAAGTTTTGTTTTGGGCTTGGATACTTCTTGAATTATGGAAATATGATTGTGAGATTTTTCTTTGAGTAGGTAAAAGTTGCTGTATTAAGAGTGTTACAGGCCGGGCGCGGTGGCTCACGCCTGTAATCCTAGCACTCTGGGAGGCCGAGGTGGGTGGATCGCTCAAGGTCAGGAGTTCAAGACCAGCCTGAGCAAGAGCGAGACCCCGTCTCTACTATAAATAGAAAGAAATTAATTGG
>CAUYRT010088600.1:0-37864 GCA_963574885.1 Lepilemur ruficaudatus
TTTTTTTATTTCAGCATATTATGGGGGTACAAATGTTTAGGTTACATATATTGCTTTTGACCAACATCCTCCCCTACCCTCAGCCTCTGGCAGCCACTATTCTACTCTCTACTTCTATGAGTTCAACGATTTCAGATTCCACATATGAGTGAGATCATACAACACTTGTCTTTCTGTGCCTGCCTCATTTCACTTAGCATAATGTCCTCTAGATTTATCTATGTTGTCACTAATGACAGGACTTTTTAAAGGCTGAATAGTATTCCACTGTGTATATATACCCCATATTTTTTATCTTTTCATCCTAATGGGCACTTAGGTTGTTTCCATACCTTGACTACTGTTGAATGTTGCAATGAACATGGGCATGCAGATCTCTTATGCATGCTTATAATTCCTTAATTGCTCATGCTTAATTGACATACTTATTTCAATTCCTTTACACATATACCCAGAATGGGATTGCTGGACCATGATGATTCTATTTTTAGTTTTTTGAGGAAACTTCACACTGATTTTCAAAATGGCTGCACTCATTTACATTCCTTCCAACAGTGTGCAAGTGTTCCCTTTTCTTCATGTCTTTGCCAATACTTGCTGTCTTTTATCTTTTTGATAATAACCATTCTAACAGGTATAAGGTGATAGATCACTGTGGTTTTAATTTGCATTTTCCTGATGAAAATAGTGATGTAGAATATTTTTTCATATGTCTATTGACCATTCATACGCCTTCTTTTGAGAAATGTCTATTCAGGTCCTTTGCCCATTTTTAAATAGCGGTATTTCTTTTCTTGCTAAAAGCAATCTCTATCCAAATTCCAATGTCATTCTCCACAGAAATAGGAAAAAATATCCTAAAATTTGTAAGGAACCACAAAAGATACTGAATAGCCAAAGCAATTATGAGCAAAAATAAAGCTGGAGGTATATTACAAAGCTATAGCAATCAAAACAGCATGGTACTTGCATAAAAACAGACACATAGACCAAGAGAATAGAATACAGAGCTCAGGAATAAACCCACACATCTACATCTATGGTGAATTGGTTTTCAACAAAGGTACCAAGAACACACAATGGAGAAAGGACAGTCTCTTCAATAAATGGTGCTGGGAAAACTGGCTATTTAAATGCAGAAGAATGAAATCGGACCTTTTTTTCACCCTTATACAAGAATCAACTCAAAATGAATTAAAGACTTAAATGTAAGACCTGAAACTATAACACTACTAGAAATACATAGGGGTAAAGCTATATGACATTGGTCTAGGAACTGTTATCTTGCATATGACCCCGAAAGCACAGGCAACTAAAGACAGTCTTGTAAAAAACTCATCACAACATTATGGGCTATGAGCAATAATGGTTGTGGAAAGGTATAGTGTTGCTCCCTTGAGTGTGTGGTACTCACCACCTACACAGCCAGGAAAGCTTTCCCTGAGTTCAGTAGATTTTCATTTGGGTCATAAAAGGTGACTAGAAGTTTCTTATACCAGCATAACCAGAGCCTAGATGTGTGTTACAGCAGGATTTCTTGGGGAGACTACAAAACTGTGTTGGAACAAAACAGAGTTAATATTTACTAGGCATAACAGGCCCTATGCTAAGCATTTCACAAGCAATTTTTCATTCCATGCATGTAAAGACCATTTGTGATAGGGAATGTTATGAACTCCCTTTGAGAACATTGAAAACTGAAACTTGGAGACATTACATAATTTTCTCCAAGGTTTCACAGGTGTGAAGTGGCAGATATAGAATCATGTGATTTTTGACACCAAAGATTGGGTTCATAATGACTATTCTTTGTGATATCTGTTCAGCAAAGACACACGGGGGATGGAGGCTGTTAAAGCCAGCAGGGTCACAGAGGGGAACTGAAACAAAGAGAGCATCGGTGAGCTGCCCAAGATCACAGGCTAATCGGTGACAGAACTGAGGCTTAAGCCTGACTGTCCTATTTCCATCTTTCCTGTGGACCACACTGTGGCTCACTGACTCAAGACAAATTAAGCGACCAAGATAGAGGGTGTCAAAAAATCAGCCCTCCTCCTAAGCAACACCAAATACCCTGTGCATCTCCTCCACTGTTCTGCGTGTGTTAGGTTTTCCCGGGCATCTGCATTGGCGGGGGAATTCAGAGTATTTGTGGATAACAGATGTGCATATTTTCTTGGTCTAGTGAGATGAAGAGGAGTGGGAGGAGGCTGGGCACAGGGCCAGCCCTCAGCAGAACTGTCAAAATCCCAGGTCTAGTATGTAGGACTCCCTCTGTTTCCCAGATGCACCCCCCACACCCTGTTACTTAAGCTTCCCTTTGCATTCTATCCACCATCTCCATAGTCTTACTTACCATGGAGAAAATGCCTCAATTAGCAGGTATATAAGTCAGCTCAGGCTGTCATAAGAAAATACTATAGCATGGGTGGCTTAAACAACAACAATTTATTTTTTCACAGTTCTGGAGGCTGGAAGTGTGAGATCAGGGTGTCGGCATGGCTGGTAAGGGCTCTCTTCCTGGCTTGCAAATGGCTGTAGTTTCACTGTATGTTCACATGACCTTTTCTTGGTGCATGTGCACAGAGGATGAGAGTCAGCAAGTTCTCTGATGTCTCTTATAAGAGCATTCATCTTGTCATGAGGATCCCACCCTTGTGACCTCATCTAAACCTGATTACCTCCCAATGGCCCCACCTCCAAATACCATTGAATTGAGGGTTAGGGCTTTAACATATGAATTTGATGGGGGAGAGGAACATAATTCAATCCATAGCACCATGTATTCAGCCTGTGGATTTAGTGCCATGCTCAGAAAGATTTATCTTTATTGGTCAAGGGATGCTAGAGAGGGCAAGTTTGAACCCAGTGGAAGACTTTCTACCAGTAGTGCCATAGGCACTGGGCCATCAAGGTGGAGGTGGTGAGGTAATTCTGCATAAGAGCTAGGTTTCTAATAGCCTTACTGATGGAAAGATGCCCAGAAACAGAGAAACCAAACCCTCACCACTGCTAGCCAGTCCACAATTTTAGGATGGGCTCTGCCATGTTGAGTCACGATCTGGCAAGCCAAACCTTCTACTCGCTGGTCTTTGTTTGGCCTCCTGAGCCACGGAGAAAAAATGCAGTCCTTTTCCAAAGATGACTGTTTAGATGTTTGGGGATGAAGACTAACCCACACTTAGTCAAAGTCTTTCCTTCGCAGAGCCTCTAACCATTCCTCACTGAAAATGCTTTCATAGCCTTGACCATCTGAGCAATGCTCTGTTAGCCTGGCACAATTATTCCTACAGCTTCGGTGTGAAGTCCAATCACCCAAGGCACAGTGGGGCCAGTCACTGGATTTCCTTATAATATCTGCCTCCCCTCCCCCCATCAGATAAAGGTCTGGGGCAAGATGAATTTTGCTGCCTCAGGGCCATGGCAAGCTCCCCCTCACCCCAATCTCATCATCCTGCCTACTGATCTCATCATCTCCTCCTCAGCCTCTCAGTGCAATCTGCCCCTCTTATTTTTGATATTAATGTTATGTGTTTCATGAAAAATAATTTATTTCAACCTGCCTATTTTTGAAACAGTTTTTTTTTTTTTATTTTTGTTTTTTTAACAGCAGTGCAGAGGCTGGGTGTTATTTCCTGGGTGGTCATCTGAAAGTGGGCTACCTAGAACTGGCTTTGCAGGGAGGGGAAGAGGAAGCACGGCAGCAAGGCTGGCTCCTGCCAATTTGACAAGTGCTTTCCCTGAGTCCTGCAGTTGTTCCTGAAATCCCCAGCAATTCCTTGTTCCAGGTAAAAACTGTTTGCAGAACTGGCTCCAACAATTGATAGGGAGCCTGGAAGAGTGGAAGGAGGCCTCTCTTGGTGATCAGAGTCCTGTGTTATAAGCACGACCAGCCAGTGACTGACTGCAGACAAATCCCATTGTACTCTCTAGGTCTCAGTTTCACTTTATGGAAAATAAAGGATTAACCTAAGCATTGAGTCTTACAAGATATTCTCAGCCAATTCGGCAAAAAGGACTATTACGTTTGGAAAGTACATGCTCTACTCTCTTTTTAGAAATTAACAAAACACACTAGCATATTAAAGGTTCCTTGAAATCCTAAAGAATCCCCCTCCTGCTTTAATCCAGCATGGGTGAATTTATGACCATGCAACCTTTCCTCAACACTCCCAACTCCCCCCAAACCTGTCAACATCCTCAGAACATCAGAGTTCTAACGGGAAGCATTGACTAGATGAGTTCCTAAGTCCTCTAAAAATGAACCCTGTAGTGTCCATTAGGCAGAAATGTGGATCTTCTGCATCATTTGATGTCAGGTAACTTTATTCTTGCTGAGGATTATTAGTAACTAAATAAAATCATCCTTATTTACATAAAAAGAGTCTTTGGAATATTGGCCAAGACACTTGTCATTATTATTCTGTCTCTGAAATACTCTTTCCTGGCCTTCAATGCCTTCTCTAGCCTCATACCAGCCACTTCTCCAAATGTATCTTCCAGGGATCCCCAGCAACCTTCACGCAAATCTCCAAACTCACCGTGTTAACTTCTCATCTCTTTTATGAACTCTTTTTCAGTCATCTCACCTCCAATCTTCCCATTCCCATCTACAATTCCAGACAATCCCTGTTCACAAGCCGCCCAGACCTACAAGATACTTGTGATCAAGGCAACACTAAACTAGGATCAAGACAGTCATCTCACTAAATCAAGAAAGCTGAACAGTACATTTCAGAAATTATCTCAATTACAAAGGTTAGGGAAAAAAGGCAGGTTCTGATTAATCCTCAGTTATATCCTAAAATTCACTTTCTCAGAGCAGTTCATTCCTCAAACACTTTAGTCAACATTGCCCTATATTTCAGTTCAGCAGCAACTAGCTATATATTTAGTTAAAGCATTTTGCCTTCTTGCTCCCAAATAAGTACAGGGCCAGATTTAAATTTTATTTTATTTTATTATTTTAAGGCAGCTGACTCCAAGCAAGACCTGGAGAACTAAAGAGAACCGCCAGATGGTAAAAGGAAACAAGTAGCAAAGTGGCTTTATCTTGAGGTTTTGTTGTTGCTGTCATTTTCAGATCAAAGAGGCTTTAGATCTAGCGATCACCTCACTAAATTACAAAATCCCATCCAGAGCGTTTTTATTCTCTATGCCCCTCATTTCGACAAGAACATTGGATTTTCTGATGAAGACTCCGGAGGGCATTTCCAAAGAAGCTTGTCATCACAAACAATTAAGTTGAACAAACAGTAATAGCTTCCATTTATTGGGCACTTAACCTACACCAGGCCTTATGCTAAGCACTTTCCAAGTTTATCTCCTTCAATCTGTATAACTCTGAAAGAAATGTATTATTACTCTCAGTTTATAAAACAAGAAACCAAGGCTTTGAGAGGTTAAGTCAATTATAAAGATCACACAGGGTCCAAAATTAGGACAGTATCTCTAAAGTCCTTGCTCTTAACCACTGTATTACCCTGAAAATATTTATTGAGCATCTACCCTGGGCAGCTGAGTTGCAAATACAAATAATCGTATGCTCCTACCCAAAGATCTCAGGGTCTTGACAGTAGACGTGACCTTTTCTCAAAGAGCAAGTACAAAACTCAAGTACAGAAGGTAGGAAATCAAAAGGACCCATAAATGTAGTACAGAAAAGGGAGCTAGCAAAATAAAGAAAAACAAATCAGCTATAATTAAAGGAATGAGATAGGACAGTAGTAGTATCTGAGAAGCACCTTGGAAAGTGGTCTGGTTTCTTTATCTCATACTTTCCATTCATTATATCACTAAATCTGGTGACACCTTCATCAAAATACTTTACAAATCTTACACCTTCTATGTTACCACCTTGTCTGAGCCACCATCATCTGTCATCTAGACTATTGCAGGAGCTTCTGACCTGGTCTCCCTGAGTTTCCTCTGGTACATTGGACTATTTTTTACAGAATTACACATCTATGCCCTTTGCCACGTGACTTTGTAATTCCTTTTAGAAGGCCGAGTGTGTTTTTCTGACCCATGAGTATTACGTTTAGGTACATGTCTTACTTGAGCCAATGAAATATTAGAGGACATGACACAAGCTGAAGCTATAATTATACTTGCAGAATAAGTCTTAGGCTCTTGTACCTCTGTGCCCCTCCATGAGAAGAGCAGGTCTTTATGTAACTGCTGCCCCTTGACCCTCAGTCCCTAAGTAAAAACGCATGGGGTAGACCTAAATCCTTCTGGACTCCCCCTGATCTAGCCCAGAACATAGTCAGAACCATGGTCAATCTGCAGACTGCAGGCTGAAACCCTGAAGTTTAGGTTGTGATTGTTAAAAATGTTTTTTAAAAAATGATTTTATGATAAGTCACTGAGATTTTGATGTTATTTGTTAAGCATCAAAAACTGACTGATACATACTGTTTTCACAACTTATCACTTCCCCTTTCTCCAGAGGAGACACAGTAACTTTTTAAAAGTTAAATCAGGTCACTACACTCTTCAGCTTAAAACACATTTGTAATTTTATTGTATTTAGAGTCCATCTCAATTCCTTATCATAGCTGACAAAACATCCTGCCTAACTCTTTGCTCAGCATGCCTTACCTTCTCTCTGTTCTTTGAATACACAAGCTCACTCTCACTTTAAAGCCTTTATACTGATGCTCTTTTTGTCTGGAAAATTCTAGAATCTAGATATGTGCTGTTTAATATGGTAGTCATTAGCCACATGTGCTTATTTAAATTAAAATTGATAGAAGTTAAATAACATTAAAGATTTAGTTCCTCAGTCAGACTAGCCATATTTCAAATGTGTAACAGGCCTACATGGCCAGTGGCTACCATGTTAGACAGCCAAGATACAGAATGTCTCTCATCACTGCAAAAAGTTCTATGGGTCATAGCAAGACTCAGTTAAAATATCACCTCATTAGAGAAGCCTGCCATGACCATCCTCTAAAGCAGCTCTCCAGCTTACTTTCTGTCCCTTAGCTCTATTTGGCTATGTTTGTATCATTTATCAAGTGTTTGAAATCATTAATGTATTTGTTCCCCAGAATGTAGACCCCAAGAGTGCAGGGACCTTGTTGGTTTCGTTTTCTGTTGTATCCCCAGGGTCTAGTAGATACTAGTGGGCTGAATGAATGAATGAAGTATTACCACTTGGTGATAAGGAGTATTCCAGGTGAAAGCAGCAGCTTCAACAAAGCAGTAAGAAATTGAGAGCCATGTTGGTGACAACAGTGGGAGCTTGGCTAGAATGTAGGGTGTACAGTGTTCAATAAGTCTAAAGGGTGGACAACTGAGACCATATCTTTGAGAGACTCATATTCTTGGCTGGGTTTGAACTTAAAATGAGATGGGGAGCCACTGATATTTTTTTTTTTTGAAACAGGAAAGTTTCATAATTAGAAATAGTCTTCAATAAATTGATCTTCCAGCTGTCAGACAAGTGGATAACATCATGGAGACTAGTCAGAAGCCTGAAGCCACAATCCAGTGAAAAAAAGTAGAAAATGGGGATAGATTCAAGAATCATAGTGATGGTGAAATCAACACATCACATTTGTTATATGGAGAAGTTGACAGAATCTGAGGAGTCAAACAAGACACTCGTATTTTGAGCCTGAATGATTCAACAGAAGTAAAGTGAGGGAAGAGCAATGAATTTGGCAAGAAAAATGCCAAGTTCTGTTTCTGATATGTTAAAATCAGAGTAGACAGGCCAGAGTCTTGAGGAAAGGGGAGACATTGAGGAGCAAAAAAGGAGCAGAAGGAGTCAGAGAAGGTCCCAAAGGTGGGGGTTGAGGAGAACATAGCTCCACAAAGCCTAGGGCTCTTGGGGAGGGGTGTGAAGACCCTCATAGGCCTTAGGCTACAAGAAACAAAGACATAATACAGCTGCATTTGCCGATGAGAAACCCATCCCTAACCCTAGCAGAACTGGCTCATTATGTTAGAGTAGAAACCACATTTTAAAGTATTCAGAGTGACCATGGAGTAAGGAAGAAGAGTTGGTAAGTGCAGCTTAAGTTATTTTCCCAAAGCTAATAAACTACCTGGATTCTAGATTCCATGTAGATCCCTATGGACTTCCCATCTCCCCACACTCCTGCTTTTCAGTGTCTGGAGTGAAGATTAAATGGAGGGGCTTGCATTAGGTGTTCTCTGCCATCCCTGTAGCTGTGACACCTTCCTAGCCTTAGGTGCTATGGGGCACCTTAGCAAGATAGGTTAAGGATGCTGGAGCTTATCCTGCTTGCTCAAGAGAGACTCTTTACTAATTATCCACTGCAATTAACAAATGGGGTTGGGCACAAGCTGAGATGAAGTTCTTTGATTTAACATTTCCTTTACACATAATTCAAATCTCAGAATCCTTTTTATAATCACACACTTGGAAAGGGATCTAGAAGCCATCTAGTTCATTTTCGTCCTCAGTGAAAGAATGGATATATGTATGAACACACACACACACACACACACACACACACACACACACACACACACACACTTTCTGCCAACCTAATAAGCAACAACTCTTGACTATTCTGGAGCTAAAACAAGAAGTATAGCCAATTCCATTCCATCACCTCTCTGTTAGGACTTCCCTAGCATACCGCATCCTCTCTGCCTCGCTGTGCTTAGTGGCTTCCAATGCCTGGCGCCATTGAGCCTCGGCCGCAAGTACATCTTCGCCAGCCCTTGACTTGCACAGATGACATGGTGGAGAGCAAGCTAGCATCTGCCCCAAGGCAACTGAGTGGCCTAGTTTGCAGGGAATTTTTTCCAGGGTACCTCATTCTCCTCTGCCTAGACCAAGATTCTCAATCCAATTTGCCCTTGGTGCTACTTTTTCACATTCCACAGGGGATCTTACTCCCATCTGGTTCTTTTCAAACTTTTACGTCTGAGTTCAAAAGTCCCCTCCATAGAGAGGGCTCCCTTGAACACTTAATTTAAAGTATCCTGAATACCTAATCTAGGCATTCTTTTCTACCATAGTGATTGTATCACCACATCCTATTTTCTTTATGACCCTAGTAATGATCTCTATTTCTTTCATTTGTAAATGTATTTACTGCCTATCTTCCTAACAAGGATATATGCTCCATGGAGACCAGGACCACATCTGTCATTCTCCAGTGTTCCCTCAGTGCCTAGCAAAGTGTGGAACATGTAAGTGGTTGCTTCTATGCGTTAGTTATTGCTGCAAAATAAACCACCCCCAATTTCAGTGGTATACAACAATTAGCATTTACTATAATGCTCACCGGTCTTCAGGTCGGCTGGGACAGCTCTGCTTCCAGCTTTAGTCTGTGGGTTTTGGGTTGGCTGGGGCATCTCTGCTTATTGTATTTCTCTTCCTTATGGGCCAGCAGCAGAGAGCTGTGGCATGTGCTTCTCATGGTCTCTGCTTGAAACATGTCTACTAATACCTAAGTTGCCAAAGCAAGTCACATGATCAAAGGTAATATTAATGGAGCAGGGAGGTACACTCTTCATAGTGGGAGAGATATGAATAATTGTCAAAAAATAATCAAATCCACCATAATGCTCCACAAATATCAATGATTGGGTAAATGAATGTCTCCCTATAGATCTACTGACCATTTTAGCTAGACCATTTCTCAGTCATTACAGACCTATGTCTCATAAGTGTTAGTTTTAGGATTTTGGTCCACTGTAAGTCCATGATGTGATATAAAAGAACCATACCACCCTGTTCTCCTTTGATGGGAGCCAACTTAAGATTTCCACCTGTTTAACAGAGGTTAAACTATCCTTCATTTGATCCTGGCTATCCCTGTCACCCCTCTTGAGGCATAGGGAATGTTTCATTCCTGCCAAAAACTATAGGGGATAGAACCAATTAGAAGAACCTACCATCTGGTGGTGTGGGCTCATCAGATTTGCAGCCAAGTTTCCAACTGGGACTGTTAAAGAGTTTGTGCACAATAGCTTGAGTGTTTTAGTAGAGCAGGAAATGTCTTGGTCACTGGATGAGAGTACAGGTGCCTCAAGATCATGAGATATCTTAGGGCTGCCAGCCCCGACACATTGTCAGAGTGGACTGAAGGGACCACCCCTTGTCACACCTATGTGGGTGGACAGCACTTCCCAAAACTGTTCCATGGACACAGATTTGCTCCTAGCTGGGCAGAGATTACCAAAGACCCTTCACAGACAGCACTGACTAACTCATAAGCTTGAATTTCAAACCTACTGTCTACCCTGACCTCTGATCTTGCCTTACCTACCAGAATCCCTTTTATGTTCTTTTCTTATTGGTGGATTCTATGGCTTTAGCATGTTGACCCTTGGTCTACACTGATCCAGCTCCAGTCTCTCCGAATTTTCTCTTCTGAAGAGATGTGCAATGGGAGGAAATACACACACACACACACACACACACACACACATATGTATATATAGTGCTTATTGAGCATCCAATCTCCATTCTTTCGGTAATATATCCTGATTTCCTTTGGGAGTTACTGCTCCCCCATGTCCATATAATTTGGGTAGGCTAGTTTAAATCAACAATTATTTGGTCCGTCTCACCACCCCAAGCTCTAAGAATGATCATTTGACGAGGCCTAGGCCAGCCAAAAGACTACAATATCTTGGCCACTGTGTCACATTCAGAAATGACTATGTGTGCCAAGTTTCATAAAATGACTTCAAGCCCAGGACTTCTGTGGCCCTGATGAGCAAAGAGATATTCTTTTTCCATTGGACTTTGAGCTGGGCAGATGAAGGCTGGCACTGTTGGAATCTGGCATGTGGCACACATGTGCCTGAGAGTAAAGCCAATCTAAACAAAAGCTGAGCCTAACAATCTGGAGGGTGTGTCTCAGTGCTGATGACATCATTCAAGTTCTAGGATCCAGCCATACCTAAAGTCAAAACAACCCATTTAGTTGGGTTTCTATCACTTGCCGCCAAAAGAGTCCTGACTGCTCACCACCTAAATAGGGTTGCTCTCTTGTTCCTATAAACAATGATTTGTTAATCCAAAGGAACTCTGCGATCTACAGATTTAGTCCATTCTTATGGACTGAATCATGAGCAAAAAGAAATGCTTCCAAACTTAGTGTTTCTATATAATTAAACTTAGGATAAACTTAGCCTTAAGATTCCAATTTTCCCCATATACAAAAGAGACTAATTCATAGATAATGATCACCTTCATAGGAAAACACTAAAGATTAATTAGTCACATTGTGTAATACTTATGTGCCTTTATGTTCATATATAAGAAGCTTGGTTAATTATATTACCCTGCATTTGCCTAGCATGTCAGATATTTCAGAACTCTTTCATTTAAGTAATGGCATTTTCCTGTTCTAATAACCCTGAAAATCTGGTATTACCACCCCATATTACACCTCTGGAAACTAGACTGCAAACAAAGACTTCTCAAGGTTATACAGCAAGTTGATGTCAGAACTGGCATTGAACAAGCTATTTGAAATCCTGCATACACTAATCATTCTGTTAAATATCATTGGAAATTGTCCTACTGATCTATAATGCTCTTGAAATCATAAAAAATATATACAGATGATAGAAATTTTATTGGGATAATCATCACAGTATAATTTTTAAGAAAAAAATAATCAGAAATAAATGAGATGTTCAATAAAAGGAGATGACTTAAATAAATTAGGGTACATATGTACAATGGACTTTCGGGAAGGCATTAAAATGAACATGTGATAGTAAAAACATAAATGTTATACTACATAAAAAAATCATGTTGTAAGATGGCAAAATAAATGTATTAACTTTTTAAATTGACAAGTTCAGCAAAAAAGATGGAAAGTTTACTCTTGGTACTGCAATTAACACAAATTTTATTGTGTTTGCTGTCTGTGCCCCCATGGCTTTCTATAATACACATACTACTTTTGTAGACAAAATAAAGTCTACTCTCAAAAAGCGCATTTCCATACTAGAGGTTCTACACAATGAACACACTGAAACTGGCCTAACCATTGGGTGTCAATTTCATTAGCCTCCAACTGCCTTATCAACCCCAATTTTGCCTGTGTTCTCTGAGACCCGAATCTCCCATGGCCTCAGGTTTCCCTACAGTCTCTGGCCAGCAGGATGGGGACACACTGAAGTCACAAGAGCAGTCAGAAGTGAAAAGAGATTTCCAGTAACCTCGTGCCCTGCACACCCTGACCACAGCTGGTACAGAGCACCCCAGGCTTTGTGAAAGTGCAGAGGGTGGTGTGATGAAAGCAGCAGGTGCTGATGCAAGGGGAGGAGGACCCTCCCCCCAGCAGGGGTCCTGGGTCCCAAAAGGAGGCAGCAAACATGGCAGCCAATGGGAGGAAGAAAGCTCCCCCAGCCCACAATGTCTAGGGATTAAACCAGAAACACACAAACCTCTGCTCCCTCTCCCTCCCTCTGAAAGCTGTTTCCTCATCTGTGAAAAAGGGAGACTAAAAGTGTCTACTTCATGGTATTTTACTGAGTGGAAAGTTGATTCAAAACCTACTATCATCTGGTCCTTCCCACAATAATCATATATGGTCGATATTATTACTACTACCTTCTTTTCAAAGAAACTGAGGTCCCCCCCAAAAGTTGACTTTCACAAGCCATGCCCTTGAACCAGAAATCTTTTATTTAGAAAATGGAAACTTAGACCTTATTTAGGACCTTTCATGACAACAGTCTGGCAGGAGCTGGAATGAGCTTTCAATTTGACTTACACCTGGTTTTCACCCCTATAACTTGCCAGCTACACAATAAAAGCCATCCATAGAAATTTACAGTGCAGCCTGCTGGAACTCTCCAAACTCATACTATGAAAGCTTTCTTGCAAACAGCTATGATTCAGGCCTATTTTCATCACTGCCGCTGCTATTATATAGTATACACCATTCATTCATTCATTCATTCATTCATCTAGCACCACTGAACACTATCCTTTTGTGGAGACTGTGTCGGGAAGCTGAAGAAAACAAGGCCACTGATCTCACATCCCTTAATCCAGATGGGCAGATAAGACAAGGGTTCAGGGGACTAAAGCACAGGCAGGGCTAAGTGTGACAGTTGCCATGGGGAAGGTACGAAGGGCCAAGGGAGAGAGGGGGATGTGAACATAAGAAAGCAAGGGAGGCTCAACAGAGAAGATGTAGTAAGAGCTAGGACTGACCAGAAGGACAGAATTTCAAAAGGGCATATAGGAAGAGCAGTTTGGAGGTAAAAGTGGAGGAAAGAGCAGCGGGAATTTGAGGACCACTGAGTTGTCTGAGTTGACCAGAGACTGACCGAGCCTCAGGGTAGTGTGTGGCTTTCCTGCTGATGAGATAAGCGGGAAGTCGAGATGGTTCCCTGCTTCTACACAGGCTCACCAGGTCTCCAGGCCTGTGCTGGATCAGCCTCCAGTCTCCATGAACACCCACAGGCACACACAGAGCTACACACGGCTGCAACTCACCCCTCCACCCAGTCATGAGCTTCCCCTTCCCCGCCAGCATCTGTCCCCATCCCTCTGCCCATCTGCCAGACTCCATCCCAAATTGGTGATGGGAGTAAAGGAACAAAGGCCATTGCTACACAAGCCAAAAGTCTTCAGGGAGTAGGAATTTGGCAAAGTACTCTCAAGCATCTGATTCCAAGTGAGAAAACAGAAATCTAAACCTGGCACTTCTCTGCTTAAAACGCTTCATTGGGTTTCCCACAGCTCTTGGGCTAAAGATCAAAATCCATAACAGGGCCTACAAGGCCTGGCCAGGCCTCTGCCAGGAAGCTCCTTAAACACACCTCCTGTTCCTAGCACCACATCACCAAAGCCTTTAGTTCTCAGTCCAAACACCTGTTCATCCTCCTGCCTAGAACTTGTTCCTTTGTAATATGCTGTCATAGAATCATGGCCCTTTCTTTCAGATCATTCATCACAACTTATAACAATATGCTCATTTGTGAGATTATTTCAGTAATAGCTGCATCCCTTCCTAGCCGGTAAGCTCCATGAGCACAAGGGGCTGCTTTCTGTGTCATACACAAGAGGAAGCACTCCATAAATATTTGCTGAATATTGAATGAGTGCACCTGAGCCCCACAGTAGGCATAATGCTCCTGCATTTGCATGAAAAATGTGGCCTGCATGAGCATCGTGGTGGTGGGTGGGAAGTCTAGAGCTTTCCTTAGATTTTCAGTTGGTTTAGGGACCCTCTCCCCAGCCAAGGACTAGAGAACTTCTTTTAATTTTTGTCCATGGAGTTTTCCATATGCCCTCAGCATAGGAATAAAGCCCTAAAAGGACTGTCAGAGATCATGAGCTTCATTTTATAAATAAGCATGAGAGGGAGGTGCTTCTCCATAGCTGCACCTGAATGATTCAAGATTATAGTCCAACATTTGAACGCATTCTTTAAATCCCAATTTAGTGTACTTCTTACTATACCAAAAATGGTGTGTGTATACAAATATATACATATATATAGCATTATCTTTCCATCTATGTTCTACTTGCCTTTACAAATTCAATTCAAATGTCCTTGTTTTATGAAACCTAGATTCCTCCAACTAGAAGTTTTCCTTTCCTCCTCTGAATGTGTGTGTATGTATGTGAGAGTCAGAGAATGTGTGTGTCTCATATCACAGCTTTTTTTTGTTCATGCTTATTTCCTCTATAAGAACCTAAGCCCCTTAAGGGGAGAATCAATGTCTAATGCATTTTATTTTCCTCAATTTCTAGTGCAATGCCTTGTAATGGCAAATAGATTTCATCTCTTGCATCAACTCTGATCAATTTGTGGCAGCTGCTTAGAATGCTATGGTGAGAGGGAATTTGAGGCCATGTGTAGATTCAGTGGGAAAGAATTCTGTAACCAATGAGTGCTGTCTGCAAGGGTAGGGAAGGGGACAGGGATGGTACATATGTCCCCATAGAAAGCAATAATAAAAGTACTTTGAATGAATGAATGGATGAACAAATAAATGAATTGTATCAGTTTTTCCAGTGTCCTATATGACTACTTTGTCCTGAGCAACTCAGAAGAGAGCAAGAATCTCACTCGTGCCAGCCGAGGTCTTCAAACTAGTCAGAGGAAGAAGTGTTTACAAATACTTTTCTGTACATAAAAACTGATTATCAAATTATAATACAAACCAAGGGTCAATCACAGACAAATGTTGACACCTGCATGTCTTAAAGGGAAGGCACAAGTGGAGCTGGGGAGCCCAAATCAGACCGGATTGTAACACTAACTAGAAAATGGAAAATGGTAGATGTCTGCCATTGAACCCAGAGCATCGTGTGGGTGCAGGTGGCAAATCTGAACTCTGCACTATGTGAAAGCAAGCATATGCAGTAGTGGCTAAGGGAAGGGAGGAGGAACACTGTGACTTTACCCACTCAAATGCCCTCCTCTCATTCTGCCTTTAAAATCTGTTCTATACTTTAATGCCTGCTGAAGTTCCACCTCCCCCAAGAAGTCTTCATTATCCACAGCCATAGCTTCTGCCTTGGAAGTCTTGACTCTTATTCTTCAACTCTGTGGCACTCCTACTATTGGGCTCTTTCATTATTGTTTCACTTCTTTGTGTCCACATAGTCATAAATCTTTAAAGAGAGAAAGCTCACTGAGTTTTGGAGGCCCCCAAATTGGCTTCAGATACTGGCTTAGGTTTTTTAATTTGTTGCATAATATGAAGACAACACAATAGCGCTCTCACACTTATCCTTAAAGAGGGCAGCACTTGTCAGCTCTAGACAATAGCAGCTGAGCAGGAATGTGGGGCCAGGGTTGCTTAAGGCCCTAAGGTTCTTCAAAGAAGCCAGAAATTATTATTTGTATATCAAATTTGGAAAAGCATTCCATAGGCCTAGCAAAACAAGTCTGTGGACTATTAGTTTGCAACTCTGAAAATGACGAGCCATGCTCAGGTTAGAGCTAAAAGGTCATCTGTCTGTTGCCAGTGTCTAAAATCTTGTAAGACTACCTGGGCTTCCCAAGTAGGTCCACAACAGAGGGAGAATTAAGGATTTAATTAAGGATGCTACCCTCCACTGATCATCACTGAGGCTCTCAGCATCTTTATGTTGTGTGATTTCCTAACTCCTAGAGACATTTGTTTATTTGTGTTAGAGTTGTAACCAGGTCTTCTCAACAACACTGAACTATAGATCTACATGGTCTTTCTGGACAGCAGTTCATATTCTGGTAGTATAGCTAACCTATAAAGACACAACACAGGCAACATTGCAGGACAAGTCATTTAAGGCTTGCCTAGTCAATGCTTGTAAGAGTCAGCAGGTAAAGAAAATAAGAGAAATGGGCTGGTTGGGAAAGAGGCTCTCTAGATAGGGTAATTCCTGTTTCAGCTCAGCAAATTGAAGCTACACAGACCTGGGGCCCAGTGTTCACAGATCTTTTAAAATTTTAAGAGACACAAGATATACAAGTTTCAATGTCAAATTCCATGATTCTTAAACAGTATGTGGCCCCCAAAGACCATCTCTGTGCCAGAACTGGCTTCTGGATGGCTATTTGGTGGCCCCTTCTGCAGCAGCGCTTGATAAGTGCCAAGTGAGAAGTCTTCCATGCAATGATACTGGAGGTCAAAGCAGGGGAACAAGGTAAACATCCTCTTTGCCTTTGCATATGCCATTCCCTCTGCCTGGAAAGTGCTTGCCTCTTCCCCTTTCCTACTTCTTCACCTTGTCCCCCTGGAAAACCTCTCCTTATTTTGAAGACTCAATTCAACCACCACCCTCTGAGAAGCCAACCCCACTCTTTAAGGCATTTGTAACACTCCGTACAAATTGCTGCTATAGCACTTACAACATTACATTTTAATTTTCTCTTTACAGGACAGTCTTGCCTCACTAGAGATAAAGTACTCCAGGGCAGGGAATGCATCTTATAATACTTTTGTCTGCATTTCTAGTACTTAACATCATGCCTGGGTTTGGTTAAGGGCTTAAAAATGCTTACTAAAGGGATGGAAGACTTTTTAGATTAAAGAGTTTTTCAAAGTGTAAGCCCCATATTAACTACTATAGAATTCCCCCCAGGGCTTGCTCTTGAATATTCCGATTCAGGAAGTAGAGAGTTTGCCCCTGAGTCATGCTTTAAACAAGCACTTTGAGTGAATTTTATGTGCACTGAAGTTTGAGACACTCTGGGTTGAACCCAGAAGGAAAGAGGCTGCGTCTTCTTCGTTGTCCCTTACATAACTAGCATCTGGCACATTGCTTGGCATGAAGCAGGCATTCGGAATGTATTTGCTGAATGAATGGATGAATGAATGAAAAGGTAAGAATTAAGGTGTAACAATGTTACTCAGACCTCTACTAGGAACCCCAGTCAGAATTTCATTCATTCCTTTATTTACACTGACCACAAAGGCACCAAGGTAAGCTGGCTGGTAAACACCTTCTCTATGGACAGCCCCCAATCCATGCCCCTGTTGGCTCGAAACAGTGTTCAGGGGAGATCCCAAGGCATTTAGGTTGCTGATTCAATGACTTTACCCTTTAATGATGGCTGACAAAAAAAGCAAGAAAGATTGAAAGCAAAGAAGACATCCAAACTCTCACTTTGGCCAATGGTATTAGTAATACTCCTCTTCCATCTTCCTGTGTTCCTACCCTAGAACCATCACCCTTTCTTTTTAATCCCCTGTTGCAAACATGTCTAGCAGGAACTGTTCTTGTTAAACTTCCTGTCTCTTCCCTTCTCCACCCTCTGGTGGAAGGATAATGAATAGCAAAATGCACAGGGAAAAAAAAAAAAATCAAACGACAGCAAAAATTATGGTCATTTCCTGGAGATATGACTGACTGGGGCAGTTAATTTACGGTGACTGCTAGTCCAGATTTCAAAAAAAGCACATGAAATTAAATCAGAATAAGATACTTTTCTTGGTTTTCTGTGTATGATTAATTAACCCATTCTGCCTCAAATTGCTCTGCTCCCTTTGACATTTTTTTATTCAATTCAAACTGGGACAGATGTAAAGTTTTCGCAGACCAACGGACTACAGTAAACATACCCCCAAAGAGCTCTGTAGCCTCACATGAAAGTTAGCAGAGACTCTTTCAGGCAGGCCACCATTTCCACCCTAATTGTCCAGTACCCACTCTCATCTTGGAGCTAAAGACAATAAATGAAAGACCTAAGCACAAAATAAATATATTGCTTCTCAGACAATCCCCAGAACAGTGTCCCCCACTGGATTGTACTCTCTAGTGAGGGACACTGTTTTATCGTCTTTGCATTTCCAAAGTCGATTTCAATTTATAGGCTTGAAAGAAACATTTAGAGAATAACCAAATGAACAAGGCAGGGATTCATGGAAACCTGTTCACTAGTATATGGCAGGCATCAAATTCAAGAACCCAGACCCGTCCACTCCAGGCCCATTGACCAAAGTGGACAACATTGCCTGTACCATATTGCTCCCTCCCTAATAAATAGCTAACAACTCCATTAGAGATCAAGTCTTAGGTTGTTAAGATAGCAACACAGAGAAGCACCACCTTTTGCTTTAGAACATTTCCTCCTATTTTTGTCTTTTATTATCTTGTCCTGCCAGTCAACATCTTGACACTAGCAGAGCAGTTAACATCTCTTTCCACCAAACTCTGCTGTAGGCAGTTCTCAGCAGTAGGAGTGGAGTGAATACACATGCCAGCCATTTATTCTTCTTGATTCTCTAAGCAAATAATTCTTCTGAATAATGGGCCCGTTTAAGAGTATGACAAAAGCCATGGAGCCTCTCCCCAGGAAATAATTTAGCACATGCATATGCACCCAAAATATTATGCATTATCTCAGGTGGTTTATGGAAGCATTGATGCCCACACCCAAATCCCCCTGCAAAGACCCTACTCTAAGCCATATCAAAAGAAATTGGAGGTTCTCTGATAGCTAAATATCTACTCAATATTATTCTAGCTTCCCAAGGAGATGGTTTCATGGAATTATAATTCAACAATTAAACCTCAGTTCTTTTTTAAGAGTAGTCAGTAACACAACAGATAAGATTTTCAACCTCAGCATTACCAAAATACAGAATTGCTGTTTTATTTATTCAGTGGGCCACTCAAGTGCAAGATCACAGTTACAGTTTAAAACATTGTAAGTTTTTCTTCTTAGGTGCTTTATCAGGTCATTGACTGACAAGACCTTGAACATTCCCTTTCATTCCTTGAGTAATCTCACTATAGTTGATGAAGTTACTGTAAGGATAAGTATATCTACCACAGTGCCCAGCAACATGAAACTTGGGGGTCACGAACCCACCATTTACTTACTGAGTGACCTTGGGCAAATTACATAGCCTATCGCAGCCTCAGTTTCCTCATCTCTAAAAGGAAGATAATGTATACTACTCTTTAAGGCTCCTATAAAGATTGAATGAGCTAACACAGGAAAAGCAATTAGTGCATTGAATGAACCATAGTCCATCTTTAACAAACGGTAATGAATGTTACTATAAATGTCTATAAAGTACTTATCATAATTCTTGATGCACAGTAAGTTCCCAACAAATGAAATCTGGTATAATTATAATTCTTGGAATTTATATCAACATTATGAGTGGTCTTAGGGATGGGAAGAATTCTGACTTGAGACTTGAAAGCATGCTCAGTTCAAATCGGTGAGAGCCCACCACGTGGGAATGTGGGAAAGACATGAAGGAAATATGGTCCGTGCCTTCGACCATCCACACACAGCTCAGCAGAAGTCACCGTGTGGATAGTTATACACAAGCCTATGGTGCCAATTTAATTCAGTTTCAGGTCTCCAGTTGCTCTTGTACATTCAGCTCACACTTCCATGCCATAAATTTTCACTCGAGTCTAATCCCTGAAGGGAAAATGTCTCTGCTGATTAATTTTTATTCTTTCATCTGTCATAAAATGACAATCATGCAGCCATACGGGCGGGCTTTCTTTTCAGTCCTTGTTGCCAAAAAAACTCAGAATGATGTTTGTTGCCCACACTTTATAATGCATTCAATTCAGATGCCTGATTTTATCTAGCCCCTCTTCTTCTTGAGGTCATCTTTGTTTTCTTTTCTACTCAGAGGCCATCCTAGAAACTGTGTCTTAAGCAATCAATCACTTCAAGGCATTTTAAAAATAAGCAAAGCACCAAGTTTTAAGTAATTATTGGTCACTTCCAAAAATGGGAAACCAGATGTACACAACTTCTCAGCTCTCCTTTTTTATCAAGCTACAAAGATATTTTCTCCTTTTAACTTGTGGACAAGAAACAACTTCAGCATTTTAAACCACATTCTCGTAACGTCAGAACCTTTAATTCTACGTCTCTCAGAAGTTTCCCTTGTGTGAAACTCTCTCAGCTGAACCAGAAAAACCTCTGTGAGGTAGAGGAGATGCAGTCAACCCAAGTACCCATCTGCTGGCATTTAAAGTTAGCTGACAGTGAAAAAGCAAACCCATTCCATGAAGCATTGCAGGGGCTAAAATGTCAACTGCTGGAATCACTCAGAAGGCTCTGGAAATTTTTCTTGGAGGGCTTTCTCATATGAAGACGAATGGCAACTGAAGTCATTTTGCAACACCACCACCTACCCACAGGCCCTCCTTTCATTGGTCTAGCACAGAAAGAAATCTCAGAAATAGAAGCAACTACTCACATCTATAGGTCATCTCAAAGCTGTCACTGATGTTCACAATATCAATCTGGGGGAGCAGCTTCGGGGGCTCTGTGAGTTGCGACAAAGCAAATCTAAAAGCGGCATGTTCCTGTGACTGCTGGTTTGGAAATAATCCCCCTGTGAAGAAAAAGAATGCAACATGGTATGGTCTAGAGACAGGCTTGAGTTCCTCATCAGCCCACCCCAGACGAGCCCTTTCTTTTTTTCTCCCCATGCCAAACTCACTAGTTGTAGCTTTTAGTAGTGGAGATGAGAGTTCAAATAGACCCAACTGGATGCTGACGCTTAAACTTCTGCAGATGAGCTTTTATGTGGCAAGGGCCTCTAACATCTATCACACTGCTCAAACATTTGATTGTGCACCCCTCAATTCAGCTAAGGTCAGAGAAAACAGGAGACATGTGGCATTTCTCTTCTTCCTCCCTTGGGCAAATCACCTAGGAGGGCTTTGCTCTTGCACATACATAAACCCTCCCTGTGTTCAATTTGTATCAGCCCCATTTCTCACAACAGAGCCTTACAGGAAGTAGGTGCTAATCAGCCGTTGCAGAGTGATTGAAATCTAGCTTCAGTGCCCTGTGGGCTTCTCTAGCACTATAAGCATTTGCTTGGACACTTGTGGCCTTTGCCCTGGCAAGAACTGCATGCAATTTAACTATTATATCACCTCTAAGGTTTATTATTCATTTCTTCTGAAAACTCTTGATTTTCAGCAAACAATGTTTTGCTGCTTTTTCATCACACATGATCCTAGCTACCTAGGAATGACTTGTTACATAAGGGATTACCATTGTGTGTTTGCATGGCAGAACCTTGTGCTTCAAAGACGTGGGCTCTTAAAAATGTCAAGAGAATACAAACATTCTATTCTACTATTATAAAAAGCACAGCAAAGGTGCCTGTTTGAGCTCCTGTTCCAAGAAACAAGAGTACATGGCTTACCTTTGTATTTACTGTGGACACGTGAATGAATTAAAGGACATTTCTATGAATTAAAATCCAGCTATTTCTAGAGACTCAACTATAACGAATGTTTACACAGAAGTTTATGTCAGTTTCAACAGGAATTGCAGTCCCAACATAATGTACTTTTTATGTGGTGGGTATGTGTTTGTTTTTAATAACTAATAAAGCAATTGCAAGGCTTTTGTTAGAGACCATACAAGCAAAATCAAGTACTATTGATGGCAGTGATATTTTCACCATTTGATCCACAATTTAATGTTTCGACCTCTTATTTGGAAACAGTAGCCATGGTTTTGTCAGTTGAACAAGCAAGTTAGGGCTAAATGTGATTTTAAAAAATCTACAGAGATATACAACCAAACATACTATACATACATACACAGCAAAACATCCTCATGCATCTATCCCAATGACAATATACACAAGTACACTGGACAAGTATTTCCAACCAGCAAAGGATAGGCAATAAATAAGTACAAATGTAAACAGTGCCACACATAAGAGAGAGTGACATCCATATGCACATGTGCCCCCATTTTAAAGGGTAAAAACAAAAAAAATTATTCTTGATTCTGATGTGTGTCTCCCCCCCCCCCCGCCCCAATTGACCACATCCCAAATGCTTCCCTACCCCCTCTCCCCTACCTCCCCCTCTGCAATGAATGAAAGAGAAGAAGTAGGAGGTGGGGAGGTAGAAGGCTACAGGCTGGGCTGCAAGGGAAGTGTCTTCCCTGAAGACAGGAAGTTTTGCTTGTGAGGCACTAGCACACACAGACATACACAATTCAGAATGTAGCTTAACAGGTGTCAGGAAACAAAGCAAGTTACTCCAAGGCTGCTCCAACCACCCTCCCAGCCAGCTAGCTGGAGAGGCCAAAAGAGATAGGCACACAGCCCATGTGTGCCCAACAAAATACCAACTCTAACAGATCCCCCCCAAAAAACACACACACAAAGAACACAAACTACCAGCAATGGGAACTTTCCCTAGTAGAGCTATCTCTCTGGGGGGCAGGAGGTGGGGCACAGAAAGCAAACCAACCAAGATACCTCCAAGCAAAGCAAAGCAGCACACTTGATTCTGGGACACAAACAGCACTGAAAGGCTGGTTACACCGAAGCCCCAAGCCCTCGTGGGCACGCTTTGTTGTTGGTGCCTTTGCTCCTGTTAGTTTGGCTCTCCCCCACTATTATTAATAGTAGCAATATCTGTCAGCTTCCCCATAAATATAGGAAGGGTGGGGGGCCTTTTAGAAACACAACGACCCAGAAGGGGAAATGGGGAGCAAAAAGGCATGCAGCATGTTGGAACCTGCCTCCAAGTTGAGAGGATGGAGCCCAGGGATGAGGACAGCGGACAGCCAACAGGAGGAGAAAGGAGCGTGTGTACGTGTGTGTTTGTGTCTGTGTAAAAGGTGGACAACCTCTGTGGACAGGAAATCTCAGAGGCATGGGCAACTGAAGGGATAGAGAAAAGGCAGGCTAGGAAGTTCCAGGAGAGGGGGAGTGAGGACCACCAGCCCAGCATGGCAGACAGCAAAGAGAAGGCAGCTGGGGAGTCCAGAGCAGGAGAGAGAGCCCGCCCGCCCGTCCTGGAGTGGGGGCCCTTCTGGCATTATCTCAGGGGCTGCAATACACCCAGCACCCTTCGCTCCTTCTTCTAGAGGGTCTCTTTCCCCTCCCCCAGCTAAGAAAGCACTGCCTCCCTCCATTAAATATATATGTGCATATTTAATATATAGCCACACACATAAATACACACACCATATATACTTATATAAATAAATGAAACCAAGCACCATCTACCAAGCAATACAGTTAACTCCTTAAACACCCACCACCCCTTTCCGTGCTACAGCCTGATTTTTTTTCCTCCAAAGCTGTGGTTCCTCCATTTCACATGCTCATGCCTGGAGTGGGAGTGGGGTATGTGTGTGTGTGTGTGTGTGTGTGTGTGTGTGTGTGTGTGTGTGTGAGAACACTTCCCCTCTGCCCCTCATCGGAACAGGAGAAGCCCCCTCCCCTGGCTGGCCCCCAAGTCTCCCGGCTATCACCGCAGCATAGCTTTAGAGAGCCACGCGCAACATTCAGCACTGGGGAGGGGGAACACAAGCCCACTCCCCCCAACAAAAAATACCCTGGCCAGACCCAGAAAGTCCCTCCCCAGGCTGCCCCCTCACTCACCGATCTGGATGTTGTTGGGGAAATTGGCACCTACTACCGCGCCTAGGAAACCGGTGCAGAAGAAGGCAAAAATGTGCTGCATATTCCTTTTTGCATTGGCGAAAAAGAAGCCCAGGTCCAATCATAGATTTGGTGTTTCCCCCGCTTCCCTTTCTTCCTCTCGCTGTTCTGCCTGTTCTTTCCTTCCTTCCTCGCTTGCTTCCTTCCTTCCTTCCGTGAGGCTGGTCTGTTTCCCCTGGAATCCGAACACTTAAACTGCAGCGTTAACACCAACTGACAGCCAGATTAACTGAGCACGGGGAGAGAAGCCCGTCCTCATGCTCGCCGAGCGCTGGCTCCCCCTCTCCCTCTGCTCTCCTCGCGCAGCCTGCCTCTCGCTCCCTCCCTTGCGCTCTCGCTCTCCCCCTCACACTCACACGGGCGGGCGGCGAGCTCCATGCTAATACCCACGGAGCCGGCTCCGAGTCCCACCGTCGGCCGCCCCTACCTGCCCCCGCCCGCCTCCCGGCCTCACCTTTCCTCCTTGCTGAGCGAGCGGAGGGGTGGGTTCGTGGGTGGCGGGGGATATGTGGCGCTGGGGTCTCCAAAGGGGCAACCCCACAGTCCCCTCCACCCTCCCCCCGCCTTCCCCAGCTCTCCTGCCCCCTCCCCCACCCCAGGGCCTAAGGAAACCAGCCAGGGAATGTGGGATCAGCTGGAAGTCAGTAGGTGGCAGGGGGTCCCCACAGTAGTCCTCAATCCAGCCGCTGCTTGATCTAGGTCACTTTTTCTAGGAGCGCAAGGCTGCGCTGGATATATCTCCAGCACTCCACTGGCCCAATTATTCCTACAACTAATTCCTGAGGGAAAGACCCTAGAAATCCCTCCTAGGAAATTTTTAAAGGGAAAAAAAGCTTTCTCCCCTGCTAACGGGAGGAATAATAGATAAAGACAGACAATGGAGGATCTACAATGATTGGCAGGTGTCCTGACCACCTGGTATTTGCCAGTACCAGTCTACTTTTACCAGTGGAACTGGTGGTCTCATTCGCATCCTGGGCATTTAAAATGCCCTTCCCCTTCCCTGCATGCCACAGGAGTCTATAGCATCAGAATTGTGTGGGTGTACAACAGAGACTGGGGATACTTACACAGAGCAATTACATGAGTCATTTTGCAGGGTTTCTAGTGAGAAGACTCAGGCTTCTTTCAGTTCTCTCTGGATGCTGGTCATGTCTAGTGTAAGCAGGAACTCCATAGACTCTCCCGAACCAGGCCTTCTGCTGGAATAACCTGGAGAGAGAACAACTGTGTTCAGGGAAAGTGTGTGGGTTGCAAAGCAGCAGTCGCTAACAGCCACAGAGCACTTTACAGTTTATAAGGCAACTTCACAGTGTTATCGCCTTCTATCCTCACACCAACCCTGTAAAGCGATCATGAGTCCTATTTTACAGGTGAAAACAACCAAGGCTTCTGGGATTAAGTCGTAAAGACGCAGACCTACTAAGATGTACAGCGTAACCTACAAACTTAGGTGCTCTAGCCATTACCAGTGGACAACTGCCCTGGCCAAAACTCCTATCCAGCAAATAATAATCCAGGAAAAGAGGAGCCTGCATTTTTCCCAGTTGGAAAGAGAAAGAATAGACTTTGAACCTGAGTTTGCTTTGCCACTTGAATAGGCCATTTTATCTAGAGACTCTTCACTTCCCTCACTAAGATTGCATGTCACACACACTTGTACAACAGCTACAAGGGCTGGGATTTGCAAGAAATACCTGACCATGTTCAATGGAGCCCCTAAACTAGGAACAACGTGGAGGTCAGATGCTTTGTGATTTCCTGTGTACTTTCACATATATTAATTAATTAGCTCAAGTAATTTTTGAAGCTAATGTTTATTCACCATTTTTCATGAGCCAGGTACCATGCTAAGCAATGCGCATGTATCATATATTTGTACAACAACCCTTATAGTAGGTAACCTCATGCCCATTTTATAGATAAAGAAACCGGGGACTAAAAATTTACCCATGTTTTCATGCTAACAAGGAAGATTGGCATTTAAACACAGGAAACTCTACCGCAGGGCCCAGGCTCTTAACTGTCAGTCGCTAACAGCAGTAAGCACTGGGCAGAGACATTCTAGAGGTAGTGCAAGCATCAGCTTGGGAAGATGGCAGAACAGAATCAGGAAAAATCACTCCTAAGGTTTCTGCAGCATTAAGAGTTTGTGATTTAATGATTCTATCTTATAATTTCTCCAGTTGCATTTTTTTGTCTCTTACTATTTTGAATGGTACCTGGGGATCTTTTAAGTTCTCTGAGCTTTGTGCCTGGTAATAATAATAATTAGGCTGTCACTAAAGGCTTCACACTTCTCTGTCACCTTTCAGAGAATGATCTCAAAGCCCCGTATATGGACTAATTAGCCAAACCTCAATGCCCACCTATAATAGGTAAGAATTGTTTTGCATACTTTAGGGAGAGGGAACTTTGAAAGGAGTCAAAAAGATGCATTTTCTATGATAATTATAAATCATACAGACAAACAGATCTTCCTAAAATATAGCTCTATGTCACTGCCCTGCTCAAGTATGGTCAACAGCTTCCCTTGGCCTGTTAAATACATAGTTCTTCACTGATTAAACAAACATAGAACCTACATATTTTAAGCTTGGGCATCTAGGTCAAACTACAATTAGGTTCAACTGTTTATTCCATTTTTCTTCAAAATTCTGTTCCGCTGTTTGTGGGGAACCTATTCTATACCCGACAGGGTGCCAGGGTGCTGGGAAAGAATCGGACACGGTCTCCACCTCATATTCGATGCAGGTGAATATGGTAGAAAAGGAAGACAAATGAACCCAGACCACTGCCACCGGAAGCAGACAGTGACAAGCGCTCTAGGAGAGATGTAAACACAGTAGTGGGGGAGCAGAGAAGGAAGCAACCGTGTGTCGGTCTGTGGCAATACAGCCAGGCTTCAAAAGAGCTAGTCTGGGAAGGATGAGGAGCTCCCAGGCAGAATCTGAGGAAAGAGGACCTGCAAGGGCTGGGGGCAGGGGAGGACGCCTGTGCTCAGGGAGCCTGGAATGGGAGGAGACGGTGGGGGAACATGGAACCTAGAGGAAGTCGGGGTCAGGATTTGGAACCCGCAGAATTTCTGGCGGGCAATGGCAAACCATGAGACGTTTTTAGTGTGACAATTACAATAGCGGGTATGTGCATAAGAAAGAAAAAACTGACCACTGGTGGAAGGTGATTTCCTCATTTCCTCACCCTCAGAGGTTAGAAGGACTTACCAAAAGCTTCGTTTCCCTAAATAAGCTATTCTGATGCATCACGCTTTCTCTTTCCTTAAAGCCTTCAATCCCATTTGCAGTGCCCAAATCAGTCTTGGAAGACTTGACTATCAGTCTGTATGATTGACATGCGACCCACTGTGATTTACACAGTACTTGCACATCCTTCATCTCATTTCATCCCCCCAAGAACCTCACAAGGGCAGAGATTAGAGCCTACGTTACCAATTCAATAAGGCTCAGAGTGGCTAGATGGTTAGCTGAAGACAGTGGTTCTCACCTGGCAGCAATTATCTCTCCCAGAGGATATTAGCAATGTCCAGAGGAATTTTTGGTTCTCACAACTGGGGAAGTGCTACTGGAATCTCATGAGTAGAAGCTAGGGGTGCTGCTAAACATTGGAGGATGCACAGAATGGCTACCCCACAACAGAGAATTATCTGGTTCAAAACTCAAACAGCACAGAGGCCAGAAAACCTTTCTTAAGGGGACATAGCAACTGGCACACCAGGGATGAGACACCAGGAGCCCTGTTCTAGCTTCCCTCCCATCATATTATATGGAAGAAAGACTACATTTCTCTTCTTTCAAGACCTTTCACATTTTAATGTGGGATACCATAGGTGGGTGCTCCCTAAGACCCAGAGGGATGAGTGTCTAGTGGAGGGACTCCAGGCAGCTGACAGGACAAGGGAAAAGTCCTCCAAATGCTCAAATTGTGCCTCAGAGACTGCATGGCACCTATTCCTCAGATTAATTATGACCTATCCCAGCGCATATTTTTGGCACACTTTAAGTCCTATTACCATGTAGCCAAAATTGTCTAAGATTTACTTATTTTGGCTGCAAATCAAGAAGAATGGTGTTGAGCAGGGATTTCAAATCCAAATGCTTCCTTGGGCCAAGTAGGAAAATGAATGAAGTGAACTGAGCTGGGGAGAGAGTAGTGAGGACTCGGAGAACTAGAGAGTCTGTCCCCTGTCAAAGGTGGCCGCAGATACTCTATGGCTACCGATTGTTGCCATAAGGAAATGTAAGCCCAGGGTGGCCAGATACTCAGATTTCTTTTTCCTAAGAAAAAGTAGAAATATGTATTTTTTTGTTTTTTGTTTTTAAAAAAAATTAAGTATACTGTCATTGCAAAGTGAGGACAATGGGGAAGCAGAGTAAGAATAGTGTCTCTGGGCTTGATCTGGCCCACAGGCCACAGAGTGCCAGTGGAAGCCAGGGGCTGAGGCCAAACATCTGCCTAATATTAATTTGGGGGTCAAGTTCATTTCCTCTCTGAGCCTCTGTTGCCTCTTCTATTGAATAGCATGACTAGATGAGGTGATGGCTACAGACCCTTCTGGCTCTGACACATTGTGACTCCATATGACAACGGGGACTGGAGTGAGGAAGAAAAAGGACAGGAATCAGGTTGGTGGGGGGTGTTCTCTCCTCTACCTCCTGTTACCTGCAGCAGTGGCATTGGCAGGTCCCTTCCCTCCCTGGGCTCCATCTCCATCTGCAAAATGTGGGTGTTGTACCAAGGTTTCTTTGGCTTGAACATTTTAGGCTTCTAGTATAAAACAATTCAAGGGGGAGAAAAACTATCAAATTTATGATCTGAGAACAGATCACTGACAGCTAACAAATTGGCGAAAATGCAATCAGAGAGAGGGTGCCTCTGTGGCTTTCGAAAGGCCCCGTTTTTAAAGAGGTTTAAAAAAATAATAATGATAATACTTTGCATGTTTTCTAGCACAATTCATACAGAAGGCTCCCAAAATACTCCACAGACTGTGTGTGTGGCAAGAACACACCCCAAAGAATGTAATTACCCACCCTGGAGTTCTGCCAGGTTTAACAGCATTTTCTGTCTTTTTAAATTTTTTTTTCCTTCTTCTTCTTTCAGTCTTCCCTCCCCTTCTCACACAAATGACAGCATTTTCATAAGCCCTCAGCATTACTAGGTAATTAGGGAGCAGTGCAAGTTCTGGAAAACACCCTGGGGCAGGATCAATGCCTGAAAAAAAAAAAAAAAGAAAAAAAAAAAGAAAGGTCTATTCCGGGGGGAAGCTCCTACGCAGCCCCATCATTACTGGTAGAAATTGGAGGCAGGCACTGACTATTTCTCTAAGCCAGTGGTGCCTTCGGAAACGCTGCCTGGGCAATGCTTGCAAGGGTGCGTGGGTGGGTGGCCGCCGAGCAGCACTTTCAGCAGCTCTCCCGAGGGGCCCAGCAGCCCAAATAACCCCCCAGTCCAGGAGACAAGACAGCCAGACGCTCATCACTGTCCTCACCAGATGGGTGGTTTCGGATGAGCCGTTCAACCCCTTTGTCTCAGTGTCTTTGTCTAGGCAGCGGGGACGCTGAGGGGGGCACCACATTGGACTGGCTGGAGCATTAGTGAAATGCTCTGTGTGGAGGGGCTGGCGAGGCTCCAAACATGCAGAAAGGGCTCTGCCAGCCGTTACTGTACAGAGGTGTGAAATGTCATTATGCCTGCCTACTGGTTGGAGTCCAGAGTGATCCTGCCATTGGAGGTCTTCCATGTGGTTCCAATCCACTTCTGAAAGCTTCTCCCACAGCTTGGTTTGCCAATTTTCTCTTAAGCTTATGCACAACAACTCCTACCATCGAAACATCTGCCCATCAGGAATATACAAACTTCTGACTCTCCTGCCCCCACCCTGCGCCTCCCTCATTCCTTCCATCTCCCTACATGACATTTTTCACTGGCCCAGTTGTCCAGGACCCCACATCCAACCCATCAGCAAATTCTATGGGATGTACTTCAAAAATATAGAATCCAACCACTTCCCACCCCCTCTCCACTCCAGGTCATTAATTCTACTCTCATCTCCCTTCTGACCCATGACCATCATTATCAACTCGTTACTCCCACTCCTCTGTACCTCCCCCTTCCCTGCCACAACATAATTTGTTCTCTATAGCAGCCAGAGTGAAATTTTCAAAAACAGAAGTCAGATCTTGTCACTCTCTAGCTCTAAAATATCCCAGAGCTTCGTATCATACTTAGCATAAAATCTGAAACCTGAGAGCTGGCTGCCTCTTCAACCCGCTTCCTATTTCCCTCCTCCCTTGCGCATCTCCCCAAGTCACCTTGGCCTGCTTGCTGTTCTCTGGACACACTAAATACCATCTCATCCAGGACTTTTGCACTTGCTCCTCTCTCTGCCTGGAAAGCACCTCCTGCAGAAATGCCCACTGCTTCTCTCTCACTTCGGGTTCTGGTCAAAAGTGTCTTACTGTATCTAAAAGAGCGCCCCACCTCCTGCCATGATTTTTGTTTCCCTTACTTTACTCTTTCTTGCAGCATTTATTACTACCTAACTATATGATATATTTAGTTATCATTGGACCTACTACTAGAATGTATCTTGCTCATTCCAGTGCTTAGAACAGTGTCTAACACTTAGTAAATTCTCAGTAAATACTTGTTTAAAGAATGAATGGATGGTCCTCATCCTTCCCTGAGGTACCTTTACTACTCTTTGTCATAGTCTAATTTTTTAAGACACAATTCAACTCCCATCTTCCCTATCACACCCTCCCACATTGATTCTGGCTTCTCTAAGTATCTGTGTTACTTTTCACGTACTGATTTTAATTGATATTTAGCTTGGCCCTTTCCACTTGACTTTTCAGTCCCTTAGGGAGCAGAAATCATGCTTATAATATATGAGAGCTAATTTTTTCAAGCACTTACATGTGCCAGGCACAGTGCCAGGCTACCTAGCTGCCTCATTTCATGTGATATTCACAGCAACCCTGTGAAGTACAAACACTTATTATTCCATTTACAAGTGGAAAAGAAAGGACTGGGGTGGTTATGGTACTTGCTTAAACTTACACAGCTATTTGGAGACAGAGGCTGGGATTTCAATCTAGATCTGCCTGGTTTCCAAGGCTGGTTCTCTAACCACTATCCTATATTTTCTCAAGGGACATGCTCATTGATTTGGCCAATTTGCACTGGGCAGGCCTTTGACAATGTGCACAATACTTCCAGAAATGGAAAGGGCCTTGTCTCTGGACACATGACCTAGCCAGAGAGTCCTCATATTTAAAACTCCACCCTGTGGTGGCTCAACCACACTATTCTCAGAAAGGGGCTCTGAGAAGCCACTCAGAAAGCATGCACAAGACTGGGGTTTGCTTCAAAAAACGAATGTGTCTTCACTGCACTTCAGAAAGAGAAGACAAACCAATGTTTCTCTCCCTACTTTGGTAGCCTTCTGTGATAGAGGCCAAACAGCAATGATAGTATTTATTGTAGTCCTCACTCACCCTCATGACCAAAGGAAGATTTTAATCAGTTTTCAGGAGATTCAAAACATAAATGATTCTAATTGACTGCCATGCTCCTAGTATTAAATTGTGTTGCTTCCCTAACCTCCTAACCTCTGGCCTCTCTTTTATTATTGTAAGGGAGACAAAAACACACAGAAGAAAAAAAAAAAAAGGCTGGGAGTGGAACATTTCTTATGTGGAAGAGAAGCAGGTAGGATGTTAAAGGTAGAAAGAAATTTTGAGATTATGGAGTTCTGCACCTTCAATTCACACACAAAATAGGACCTCAGAAAGGGTAAGTCATTTGCACTGGGTCACACAAGCAGGTATCCACACCACAGATCAGGGACTTGCAACCTGAGCTCGACTGCATGAGTGGTATTGTTTGTGTCCTGTCACAGTGAGACCTGACTGACACAGGGCTCACTTAGAGGAGTTAAAGTAATAGCTACAAAAACTACAGGCTATATAGAAACACAAGAGAAGGGGTCTAAGTTAGATAGATCTTTTAGGAGAGGCAGATGCATTCCCTGGAGAATGTGCTCTGCCCACCATTCCGTAGCTCATGCAGTAAGCCTTCTGATATGGTATTTGAGCATAACAGACAGAGAAACCCAAATGGTTAGGATGCATGCTACCTGGCAGTTTGGCTGGTAGAGAAAATCTTATGTGAGAATAAACAGAGTCAATAGTTCATGTGAACTTCCCCACTGTCCTTAACGTAGGTTTCTAAATAAGACTCACCTCCTCTCCTCTACTCTACACCTTGGATTCCTCCCTTCCCTTCTCTGTCTACACCTTCCATGGACCCCTTGCATAAAGCACTCCCTGAAATCCCCATTCCCCATTCCCACTCTCCTTTGATCCCAATTACTTCTGTGGTAGATTCACATCCTTTGAGACCAGATGCAATACCTGCCTGCTCTGACCTGGCTACCCTGCCCCACCATTGAATAAGTCAAACAGACGTAGCATCTTGGCTTTTACAGGTAGAACAGGGTATAGGCATGGCACAAGGGAATCAGCCTCCTTGGGGAAATCCAGGAAGGTAACATAATAATGTCATGAACAGCAGCTACCACTTGCCATCACACACAGGACACTGTGCTAAGTACTTAATGCACAGTAGACCACTCCTGTTTTACAGGTGAGGCACGCTTTGGTCTTTTAGCTTTCAAAGCCATTCACTACTCAGCTCCATGTACCAGGGAACTCTTCTAGAAGCATTACATGTTATCATATCCCCCCAGCAAACCCTACAGAAACAGTATTATCAACTCTATTTAACAAATGGTGAGATGAAGGAAGCTAAAGCACTAACCCAAAGCCACACAGGTAGTAAGTGGTAGAACCAGGAAATGGTAGAACCATTTCCACATCTTATCCCTGCCAGTTTCTGCTTCCCATGATGCTCCTTACTCTTTGGAGGGTTGGCGGTCTCTCCACCCCACCTTCCTCCTCCCTTGCGATCAGGCAGAAGACAATACTTCCTACCTCTGACCCTTGAGACTAGGCTCTTGGGCAAGGCCAATAACATCAAGAACTTCATGAACTGCATTTCATGTTTTAAGTGATATACTAAAAAAATAAATAAAATCCAATTCTACAGTATTGTCTTTTATTATTTTTTATGCTAAGCAAAAGCTTAGCATTTCAATTGTACTAATGTCAACCTGGCTGTGGTAGGCTCACCTGGGAAACTAACCACTATTCATTTATAACATTTTCTACTGAAAAACTAATGATTATTTGTTTATAGTATTTTTTTTTTACCTGAATATAAGAAAATATACTCCCTGAACTCAAACCAATGACTTCAATTCATTGGCAAATTACTTAAGGTGTAAGACTTCTTTCAATGGGGGAAGGAGGGGTCTCTAGAATCTCATTCCTGACTGGAAGGGACAACAGCTGGGGAGAACAGTATGACACTAGCCTTTGACTACAGTGGGATAGAACAGGCAAGGAAGTACTGCAGCAGGGCAAAAGGCACCTGGAACACCCAGCAATGGCTGTCTTCACTCAGTGCAAAGCACACGTGCCTGGATTTTCCCTGGAAGCTAAATGTGAGGACCTATTTCTCTAGTCTCACCTCTCTGGATCCAGATCAAGATACACCATGACGGTCTGTGCCCCTGGCCAGCAGCACCAATTAGGCTGCTTAGTCAGGCTAGAGGCACATCCCAGAGTGAATGAGTCCCAGCACTGCCTATCATCACCATCTGGCAACCCTGAAATAGGGATATTCCTAGGGCATCCGGATGCCTTAACAAAGGGCAGAAGGGAAAAATCAAAACAGAGGCAGAGCTGGGAGACAGAGTCTGAAGGACAGCCCCAGAGACTTCCATACTCTCTCTGATATAGATGTGCACCAACCACCCTGCAAAAGCTTTTGGCAGGACAGACATCTTGAGAGGCAAAGGCATCTATGACCTGGAGTATAGGTCCTCCCAGATGGCAGACACCCAGGCCATTGCCACGACAATCTGTATAATGTAGTCCAGAGAACCCTGTGCCTTCACCACAATGTGGCTCTCCTCCACACACTTGCAGAGAGAGCTGTGGCTGTCTGTGTGTCTGTGATGGTTGAGCAGGGCACAGAGACGCAATGCTGGAAAGCTTTGGTGGAAGGATTGGCTTGGGGAGGGACATAGACCACCAGTTGACTTTCTCTATGGATGCTTTCACTCTAAAGTATCAGGTGGCCCTTCTGCCATGGAGCACTCTCTCCTCCTGTGGGTTCCCAGCTCCTGACCTCCGATGGAAACAGCCTCCTTTCCCTGTCTAAAGCCGACCTATCCCTTCTGCTTTGCAATCCCAAGGGCCTCTTCTCTGACTCAGCTTCAGCTTCTCAAAGCTCGGAAGCCATCTCTCCCAGGGGGTGTTCCAGTGGCAGATGGCCCATCTCCAGGGGCTCTGACTCCACCAGAGGAAGCAGAACAACTTGGCCCAGGAGGAGTGTCCTGGAAAATGAGGGCCTCCAGAAGCCGACTGGGGAAGTGCAGTCTCTAGTTCTCCCCCTGCTGTGAGATTCCTGCACTGAGTGGCCACAGAGCAAGAAAGAAGAGATTCTTTCACTCTAACCTCAGGGACAATAACAACAGAGAGACAAAGGTAAGCGGACAGTTCACAGGGGGATCTCCACACCTGGGCTTGTAGGGGTATCAGAGGCCTGAGCTATTTGCTCTTTAAAATGCCACCAGAAGAGCGCAGCCATGGGCAGGAGGCCCCTCCTGCTCCAGTGTCCACATATTCCCCTTGGGTGTCCACCAAGGGGTGGTAGAGGCAGAAACATCCACAGAATCCAAAGCTGCAGCCTGGGCCCAGGCCTCCGGAACGTCTGACAGGTGTGAGGAGTCCCAGAAGGCAGCAGTGCCCCCTCAGCATGCACTCCTGACCCGCAGGATACTGGGCAGTCCAGGGTGGGTGGGGTGGGTGGTGGTCCAGAGAGGCAGGCTAGCCTCTACTCCTCCTGATTCCCAGCCTTAGCAGGTACAATTCTAGCATTTGCTGGCCGCTTCCCCCAAGTTCAGCTTTTGCATGCCCTCTTTAAACTGGCCACTTTCCCCTGGTGTTTATAGGCTCTTCTCTTTATGAGAACCACCCTCCATAGTGAATGCCTGCTTCTGTTTGGTGCAAAACCTGCTCCTCACTGGAAGTGCTAGGAGCCTGGAAGAACCTTCAAAGGACCATTCTAGGGTAAGACAGAACTTGGGGAGAGGGGTGGGGCTGAGAACCAAGCGAGAGTTTTTATTGGCAGTGTGACCTGCCAGTCACACATACGCTGGCGCAGAGAACCAGAGGCAAGCCCTGGAAAGGAAGCTGCAACCGGAAGCACTGGGTCCCACAGGAGCCAGGACTTTAAAATAAGACATGGAGAGAGGCTGGAGGGAAGAATGGGGAGGAGTCCCGTGACTTCTGCTGGAGCATCTGGAATGGGGCATGATTTCTCAAGGACATCTTGACCACTATAGAGATGCTGAGATATTAGGCAAGTGACAAAGCCAAGTTTGCCAAAAAGTAATGCTCAAGATTACTAAAGTTTTTACCCAACTAATGTAGAGCATGGACTCGGAGTTAGAATGCTTGCATTGGTAGACTAGCTCCAAGGCTTATTTTCCATGTGAACCTGAGCAAGGTACTTTACCTTACCGAGCCTCCTTTTCCCACTTCATAAAATGGGGATAATAATACTTCGGGGGGCTGTTGTGAGCATTAAATGAAAAGCTGCATGTATAGAGCCGTAAACAGTTGACCTTCAATACATGCTCATGGTTAGCTATGATTTATTAGCATCTTATTTGGGCCAGCACTGAACTAGATACTCAGGACAAAAAAGGCAGTTTCTGTCTTGTTTGCAGTACTAAGAAAAATAGAAGAAATTTAGGGAGCCTATGGAGATGCTTGTGTAGCCTCAGCTCTTTGATGGGGGGATGGGAAGATTGTAGGTCAGCCTAGCAAAACAATGTGAAGATCCGAAGGGGAATCTTTGGAGTCTTAAAGAGGCTTTTAATTCAGGGCAAGTGGGCAGAGGGGGGCCTAGACACCTGAGGGCATCCTTGATAGAGCCCTAACCAAAACCTTCTATAGCTTAGCATCTAAATGGATTTGTATCATGCTTAACCCATGCAGGCTTGTCAAGAGGTGAAAGAACTGGTTCTGAACACCCTGTAACCTGTAGTAGGGAGACCCATCCAGGCCAACACCCCTTTTACTTTAGGCTAAGAAATCTGGGCTCAGGAAAGTACATCTTCATAAAAGAGAGTATGATGTAATGAGTAAGAGCTCAGGCTGCAGAGACAAAGTCCCTGTGTCTGAATCCCAGTTCTGCTCATTAGTAAACTGTGGGACCTTTGGGAAAATTACTTAATTTGTTAGTACTGTAGTTTTTTTCACGTGTAAAAGGGCAATGATAATGATACCGAACTTAGAAATTTGTGTTGAGGTTCAGCACCGTAAAAGAGTGTCTGGCACATAGTAAATATGCAAATGTTAGCTGTTATTATTGAAGCCTTAAAGCCTCCTAGCCTCTCCCTTCTCACAGCCTCACGTTCTCTATTCTTGCCTCTCACTGAGTTTCGCCACCCACTTCCAGGGAGTTTCTAGGAAGGAAATATTTAAGCTGTTCTCTCCGTATCAGTGTGCGTACCCTCTCCACTTGTGGTCAATGGCTTTATTTTTCTGAACTTTAATCCTAGCTTCCACTCAAATGTAGCTTTCAGCCAAGGCAAAACTCAGCCTTCTGAGGTTCAATCTCAGCCCTAGTTCTAATTACGCAGTCAGGATTCAAGGAACAGCAAGCATTTGCCTATAACCCGAACCTGAGATATGTAGGAGGGGGAGGGTCATACAACGTCGATGAAAGTTATGACTTACAACAGTGTGGTTTTGTCCCTTAGGGGATATTTGGCAACATCTGGCAACATTTTTGATTGTCACAATTTGAGGTGGGGAGAGTGTGCTCCTGGAACCTAAGGGTAGAGGGCAAAGATGATGCTAAACATCCTATAATGTGCAGGACAGCTACCCACAATAAAGAATTGACTGGCCCCAAATGTCAATAGTGCCAAGATTGAGAACCCCCACTTTAGAGGAAGATACTCCAGAAAGATAGACTGAGGCCGGATTATGGAGGACAAATCTAAAGGGAATAATCAAAAGTTTTTGAGCAGAAGTGATGTATGTTTCACGGTGTGTTTAGAGAGATAATCCAGGAGGCATGAGCAGGAGCCAGTTAGGAGTCGATGCAATTGCAATTAACTAGGTGAATTCCAGAATTAGGGCAACAGAAGAGGAAGTAAAAAGGAAGTGTCGAATAATTTAGATTTTATACAACTTCTTTACCACTAATCACCTCCTCTCCCCACAAGTGCATATTTGTATTATAGTTTTATAAACACTATCCATTTCTGAACCAAGTAGCATATTATGAATACAATTTCTTTCATGTACAGCTTTTTATTTTCAAGCTTAACATACTTTTTGCTTTTACAGTTATTTAATTGCATTTCCCAGGAAAAAATATAAATTAACTTCAGATTGGCAGTTACTTTAGGGAGGGGTAACAGAATAGGATGGCATGGTGTTGTTTTAGCAGTAATCATAATGTTTTATTTCTTGGAGGAAAGAAAACCTCTGAATCTGATACAACAGAAACATTTGTTGTAATATTTTCAGAATTTTATGTGTTTAAAATCTTTATATTATATTTTTTTCAGTTATTTATTTTTATTTCAGCATATCACAGGGGTACAAATGTTTAGGTTACATGTATTGCCTTTGCCCCACCCGAGTCAGAGCTTCAAGCGTGTCCATCCCCCAGAATGTGTGTACTGCACCCATTAGGTGTGAATATACCCATCCCCTCCTCCCCTCCACCTGTCTGACACCCAGTGAAATGTTACTACTATATGCGCACATAATTGTTGATCAGTTAATACTAATTTGATGATGAGTGCATGTGGTGCTTG
>CAUYRT010088603.1:0-20275 GCA_963574885.1 Lepilemur ruficaudatus
TCACAGCAACCTCAGACTCCTGGGCTCAAGAGATCCTTCTGCCTCAGCCTCCCGAGTAGCTGGGACTACAGGCATGCGCCACCATGCCCGGCTAATTTTTCTGTATGTTTTCAGTTTGCCAATTAATTTCTTTCTATTTATGGTAGATATGGGGGTCTTGCTCTTGCTCAGGCTGGTCTCAAACTCCTGAGCTCAAGCAATCCTCCCACTCAGCCTCCCAGAGTGCTAGGATTACAGGCATGAGCCTCCGCGCCCGGCCTCTATAGCAGTTCTTTACCATCAACCTATAAATATGCTTATATTATCCCATTTGAAAAGAAGAAATAAAAGAAAAGAGAGAAGGAGGGAGAGAGAAGAGGGAGGAAGAAAAGAAGAGGTAAGGGGAGAGAAGGGGAGGGGAGACGAAAAGAGAGACGAGAAAAGAAGGGAGAAATTTCCTCCATCTGGTCTCCTTCCATCTACAACTAAGTTAAGAACTGGTATGCACTTAGTCTTTCTACTTTCTCTCCTTTGTCTTATTCCTCAGTCAACTCTAATGAGACTTCTACAACTATACCTGCTCTGAAAAAAGTAAATAACCTCCCAGTGGCCAAATGCAACAAACATTGATGTCTAGCTTTAATACATAACAACTGCTTGATGTCAGAAATAATCAATAAATATTTCTTAAACAAATAAATGAGTAAAAGAATTCAGATTTCAAGCCCTCAACTTTTCTGCCTTCTAGACCAATGCTCTTCTAGTAGACTAGCATTTCTCATAATCAAATGATTTTATTTGTTACAAAGGATATTTCTGGGACAACTGGTGAAACCTAAACAAGATCTGTAGATAATAGTACTATATCAATAAGAGTACTGTATCAATGTTGATTACCTATTTTGATAATTACATTATGATTATGTGAGACAATATCTTTGTTTTTAGGAAATACACACTGAAATATTTAGGAGTAACTTACCCTTTCTCTTAATTAACTCATATTCAAGTAATTTAGGAAAAAATTATATATAGATATCTACACACACATACAGAGAACAGATATATGAATTCTTTGTATGATTCTTTCATCTTCAAAAGAAGCAAATCCTATTGGCACGGCCTATAAACAAGAAGCATGAGGAAGCTGAGGATGACTGTGGAGAGGAAGACATTTCATATGAAGTTTGAAAGGAAACTTCATATTCCTATTTCAAAGGAAATAGGAATTGTTCAGTCTAAAGAGAGGAAATGTAACTGAGGACATTCATCAGAACTAGAAGGAAAAAAAATTTTAAACAGTATTTAAAGGAAATATCATCTTAGTAACTAATTGAACTTATCACCCTAAGATTTTAGAATTTGACATCAAAGGTGGCAAAAATGTTGTTCTTTGATGTTACAGAAACAACTCTGAACTGATTCAGGCAATTAATAAATATATTACTCTTGACATTCTTATACTTACATATAGTTCCAGTTCAAGAGAATTATCTAGTTAAGGAAATTAAAATTTAAAAACTATTTAAAGCTTTTTAGTAGTTTCAGCTAACCTGTATCACAAAATAATGCCAATAGTACATTAAACTACAATGTACAAAGACTATAGTTTTTAGAAAACACTTCTAATAGATAATTCACTTCTACTCACCTGTTACTTCTTTTAACTGATTTGTTCTGCCATGGTGGATCTATCACAATTACATCAAATGTTTTCCTATCTAAAAACAAAGATACAATCTCAGAAAATACCTTCTGTATATAATTACTGTACAAACTAAACATGTTCTTCAAAAATGAAGTGCTTTCACTACAGACACAAATATAATTGAATGTGACAAAAGAATTTGTAGCATTTATTCAAATAGAATAATATATCTAAAAAAATTAGAGATTTCCCTTATAATTTAGGGATTTACAGAATTTTAACACAATTTCACCTATTACAATTTTTGCAGAGACTACCTGCAGATGACTATAGCTCACTGGGTTGGACATATGATTTGTAAATTCCATGTTGGTCTTAGCAGCCATATTAAATATGATCCTATCAAACCTAGGTCATTTTTTTAAACTTTTTGTTTTTAAAGAATTTCAGTCTTATAACTGATATATTGACCATAACAAAACTTCCCCAGTTATCTACTAATGTCCTTCTTTCTGATCCAGGATCAAAACCAGGATTACACATTGTATTTAGTTGCCATCTCTCCTAAATCTCCTCGAATCTGGGTAAGTTCTTCAGTCTTTCTTTGTCTTTTCTGATTTTGATACTTAAAAACTATTAGCCAGTTATTTTATAGAATGTCTCTCAATTTGGGTTTGGTATTTCCTCACGATTTCAATTTAGGTTATTTATTTTTGGCAAGGGTAACATCAAAGTATTGCCTGCCATGTCCTATCAGAGCAACGTATCAGGAGGTACAGGATGTTTAAAAGTCTCATTACTAGTTAGAGACTGACATCACTTGGTTAAAATATCTGCCAAGTTTCTCCAGTTTTTCCCTTGTATAAACAAGTATTTCGTGGGGAGATACTCTAAGACCATGAAAATATCTCATGTCTCATCTTTTCATCCACTATTTTGACATCCAATTATTACTATGGTGTTCATCAAAAGGAAATTTTCTAGTTCCAACATTCCATTCACCTTTATTAACTGGAATTTTACTATAAAGAAGAGCTGTCCCTTCTCCCCCTTTTATAAACATAGGTAAGTTTTTATAAATGTACAATCCCATAAGTAATCAAAAGAATACAAACTAAAATAAGGCAGTGACACTTTTTAAACTATTAGAGTAACAAAGGTCAAAAAGAAGAAAAAAAAATGTTCATGCATAGCATGGTTTTCTCATTAATTTGTTATCCTGTCATTTACTCTAAAGAATTTATGACATTGCAACATGGATAACCACTCATGTGTAAGATGGCTTGATGGCAATTAAAAGAAGCTTTCGTTAGTCAGCTATGTCGGAGTTGCTCAGGAACTTAAAATTTTGCTATAAATTGTCCAAATAACAATAAACAGCAGATTATATTCAATTTGGTCAATATACCTCTTACCTACCACATCCCTTAGAATATTATAATAGTTATAATTTATGAAAACCTTATAAATCACTGAGCTAAGAACCTGATAGAGATTATATCATTTAATCCTCAAAATGACCCCCAGAAGTACTAATAGATATTATCATTTTATAGATTAGGAAAAGTAAATATGTATCCATTTTATAGATTAGAAAACTGAGGCTCAGTTTTGTAATGTGACTAGCCCAAAGACTCACAGATAAATAAGCTTCAGAATCTAAATTCAAATGTGATTGTGGATTTCAGTATCTAAATTTTTTAGCTTTATACAGAAAAATCTTTTAAGAAATTTTAGACAATGAACTCTTGGAACATTAGCTTAAAACATAACCTTAAAGGCTAGGAAATGATTTGGGAATTGATATTCAAAGCTAAAGTGTGTCTATTATACTTTGCCATGAAAAGTTAAATAAAGTCCTTTGGTTAAATACAACTGTATACTGAATTCCTACGTATAGAGAAGTAACTGTATTTGCTCTCTTAGGAACTAGTTTGTGACCATTTATTCATAATAAGAATTCAATTTTTAAAAAAAATAAAAGCAAAATTCAGCTTTTTAAAATTGAACTTAATAGAAAAATAACACTGGGAAAAGTGTCTACCCATCCTCATACCCTCATTCAGAATTCAGACTAGCCCCTAACTTTTGAGGATGCAGCAAAGTTTTATTTTTCTAATAATAAACTCAATAATTACTTACAGTTCAGAAGTGGCTGCATACAAGAAATGTCAGACAAAAGAAAACTGCTTTTTGGTGGCAGCAGGTATTTCTGTCCCATTAAAGTAATCATTTTTGTAAAACTAGAGTTGTTTTCAACAACCCGTGAAAATAAATCCTGCTCTGTAACAGATGTATCATCTTCCATCAATTGTAATGTCTGAAGTTCCATTTTATTCTTAGAAGGCAAGTGCTTTGCCATTTCACATAATTCTGACAAATTGCAGGTATCAAGTGGTAAAGTAATGGGCTTACTACATTTGTCTTGTTTTTCAGAAAGTGGATAAAGAAAACCACTTTTGAGACCTTCTTGGATTAATTGTAAAGATCCATCCAAAATTAGCTCCCTGATCTGTAAGAGAATTTTTTTAGAGTACATTAAAAGAACACTGACATAAAACAATTTTCTAAATAATAAAATTCCTACTATGCTTTGAGTACTTGAATTTCTAGACTGAAATCAACATTCTTGATGCTTACGGCAAAATAATTTGTACTACAATGAACGGATAAGAATGTGCAAGTATACCTTTGAACTGCTATTTCCTAATTGTTGAATGAAACAAACCTCCCAAATTCACTGACAATTAAATAACCATTGAAAGTCATATACTGTACTTAGAGGGAAAAAAACAATAAGTAATCAAACAATACATATAGACAAATATATCCTTAAAAAATTTATAAAACGAATTCAATAATCTGAATGTCTCTAAAAGAAAATGAAATTCCTAATCTATTAAGAGAATTAAGTTTAAATCACAACATTTAATCTTAGATGTTTCTAGTGATCTAATTTTAAAATAAATATACCTTTTATTTCATATAATATAGCTTGAATTATAAAAAAGAAAAAAGTTAACTGTAAAATTAACATGTAAACAAAATTTTACAAAAATACAACTATAATAATTATAATAATAAAAGCCAAGTTCCAGTCCCGACAGGACAGAGTACCAGGAATCAGATTAATCCTTTCAACTGACATTATAAAAAATATACAAAGTATGTTTTTTAAAAAAGGCTTTCAGACTTTAGATGTCATGCAGTAAAAAAAAACAAACAAAAAAAAAAACCAGTGGTCCCTAAATAGGAGAAACAAAGGATTGTTCCAGCTTACTGCCTTGAGAAAGTTCCCAGGCAGCAGCACAAAGAAGGAGACACATGCAGGGTCCAGTGGTCTCTGAGTTAAGGCGATGGAGCTGGGAGCCTGGAAAGGCTAAGGCAGCTAGAGTTTGCAGGGCACAGTGCCAGAGAGGAGAGGGCACCGAGAACTCTTGAGAACTGCAGAGGGTCCGCTCAAGTCTCCAACTAAGTAGTGATCACTACATGCATGTGATGAAACTACCAAGGTCAAGGAAAGAACCAGATGAAATGACCAGAGGAAACAACACCCAGGGCTCACACGGGGCTGGGAACAGTAAGTGCTCCCACCAGCCAAAATGGAAAACCTAGTAATTCACAGGGCATCAAGCAGATCACTCAGAAGGGTATTGCCACAGTAGTGCGGAAAAAAAAAATAGCTCTAGACCAAAGTCTGCTCTGATCCTAAGTTCACAGAAAGTCTCAAAAGGATCAACCAGTGTCAAAGGAAATTTTTCTGAGAACAGAGCTCAAGAATATTTAAAGGTATATAAAAATATCCAGTACTCAAAAAGTTAAAATTGAAATAACTTACAAAAATTTTAAAATTACCAGGAATGTAAAGAAGCAGAAAAACAGAATATATTACAAAAGGAAAAAATCACGCAATAGAAAAACACAGGAATGACACAGATGACACTACTAGTAGAAAAGTTCGGGTAGGTTTACTTGCAGCCCATTTAAAAATATTAGGGAAAAAAAGTAGAAAAGGATACTAAGGCAGTTATTATACCATATTCATATGTTCAAAAATGTAAAGAAAAAAATGAATATGTTAAGAAGAGCCATGAAGCTATTAAAAAAAGATCAACTCAAGCTTCTAGAGAAAAAAACTATAATGCATGAGGAACATTATTCCCAATAGCCAAAAGGTGAAAACAACCCTATTGCCCATAAACAAATGGATAAGTACAATGTGGTATTTACATACAATGTTATATTTTTCCGTCCTAAAAAGGAAGAGAATTCTGATATATGCTACAACATGGATGCACCTTGAGGACATTATGCTCAGTAAAATAAGCATGATACAAAAGGACAAATATCATATGATTTCTCTTATATGAGGTACCTAGAATAGGCAAATTCATAGACAGAAAGTAGAATAGTGGTTACAAGAGGGTAGAGAAAGAGGGAATGGGGAGTTAGTTTTTAATGGGTAGAGTTTCAGTTTGGGATGATGAAAAAGTTCTAGAGACGCACAGTGGTGATGACGGTACAATATTGTGAATGCACTTAATGCCAGAACTGTATACCTAAAAATGGTTAAAATGGAAAATTTTATGTTTAGGTATATTCTACCACAATAAAAAAAAAAAAAAGAAAGAAAGGAATCCAGTGTCCCACCATCAGAATAACTCAATGTGTCCAAAACTGAAATTATCATCCCTCCTAAGCCAAATTTCAAACCCCAATTTCCTGTTTCAATCAAAGGTACTCCATAGAGTTAAGCTTAAAATATTTGTGAACTCTCTGTTTCCTGGTCATTTCTTTAACCCTTAGATCTCATTTATCTCTAAGTTCTATAAATATGTCCTTCACATTACTCATGCTTTCTTTTGCCATTATCTTATTATTTTACTTATAGACAATAGGCTTTTACAATTTCTAAAACATCTAAACTTAACCAATATAAGTTTACTTATGTTAAATATTTCAACTAATAGTATAAACTGTTTCAACAAAAACTGATTTAAACTGTTCATTACTATAAAAGTAATAATAAATCACTATTAAATTCTAACCCTAACCAAAATGATTGCTTGATTTTGAAGAACATCTTTATTTATACTTATTGTCTATTTGTTTTCTATTTACCATGTTACATTAATCTTCCAATGTGATCAATGATTTTACACCTACCTTTGTATGGTATTCCATAGCATCCAATTCACCTTGGTTGAAAACAACACATCTTTTACGCTTCTAAAGGGTAAATAAATTACAGGGGAAAAGTTATGTTGCCATTAAAATATTGATATTTTGAAATACATTCCTTTTTTAAATCACATTATCCATATTGTATATCTCAGTCTTTAAGAGGTAGTAATTGTCTATTGAGGTCCAAATTGAAGCAAAGAGTACAGACTAAGGAGACAAGCATTCCCAAAGTAAAAAAAAAAAATGGGTGATGAAAGTTCATGTCAGCTTTATCTGCTATTTATAAGAACTAGTTCTACATAATAAAGTGTAGCACCAGCACCCATGAACTATAAGGACACTGTGATACCAGTGTCATCTATCAGTTCATATGTATGCTATAATTATTCTCAACTTCACTGCTGAGGAAAGGAAGGATCCATGTGCTGTCATCAAAAGAAATTCCAACATGCTTTTAAAGCTCTTTATGATTGATCTGGGGGTTAGGTACAAACCTGATATATTAACACTGTTCTATATAAAACAACTCCCTAGAAAAGAACATGTAAGACTGTGTAATATACAGCAAGGACTTTGTACTTTTTATTCCTGAAATCCCAGTGCTTACACAGTGTCAAAGTCCTAACAGGCTAACAATAAATATTTGTTAGCTGAATAAATAAATATACTTAAGATTAGGCTAATTATATAATTTGCTTTAGCATATCAGAAATAAGGTAAGTTTTGTTTTGGTAACATTTATTACCTATGTTCACTTATATTTTTCCATATCAAAATAAGAAATTTTCACAGGCCAAAAAAAAAAAGAAGAAGAAGAAATTTACCTAAGAAACTAAACGTTAAAAGTAATGGCCGTATTCTGTAAACTGCAAAGTTCCTTTACAAAGGCTTATTTGTCTGAATTATTTATGATGTATTATCTATATGCTATTTTACTGAGATATCAGACAACGCTATATATTTTCTTTTCTGTGCCTGCCACATAGCAGATAACCGATAAATATTTGTTGAAAGGGAAAAAAGATATGTACAAGAAAAAAAATCACAAGAATATTAAAAGTTCTACTTTGGGTACCTATAACAATGTAATAATTTATCTTCATTACTTTCCTTATTCTGATTTTCAACATGTTTTATTATTTAATCTTTCTCCTCTACTCAGTTACAAGATCCACAAGAGCAAAGATTGTGATTATCTTGTTTCATCACTCTATGTACAATAGCACATAGAAAGAGCTCAACATTTGTTGGGTAAGGAACATTAATCCTATCACTAACAAAGAAAATGCTGATATAATCTATCTGAAGTGGACTTTGTATAATCAACTCTAAACTTCTGAAAGACACAAAAAGTATCAAAGCATAATTAATTTGATCCTGTATGGCATTCTCAAAACTTTACTAAAAGATTGCACCAGTGTGTATGTACAAGTATATATATTTTATAAACATATACATGTTGTCCAGTAGTTTTCTATTTTTCTCATTAGAAACTTTTCAAAAAATCACCATTCTTCCAAGCTTTTATTATGTGAGCTATCTCCACGGGTTAGGTCTCTAAAAATCTCCAAAAAAACACTTACTGCTTAGAAATTTTACAGAGAAACTTCTTTTTTTCTTAGCAAAAACAGGTGTAAATTTAATTACTACAAATGCCTAAGCCAAAAAGGTTTTTCTGCTATGTGGATTTATTTTCTTTGTTTAATTTATAGGACATTCACTTCAGGGCCAAGTTTGCTTATTTTTGAAATACTATGCAATTTGGTATTCTAAGAATAGTAGAATATTAGGAAAAAGGTAACAGTTATTCTGTATATGCTAAAGCCTTCTTATGTTTTATTCTTTTTTATACCTAATGAATCACAAGATAGTTGAGATACTGAAATGATAAATCTCACTTATGTTTTCTATAGAAAAATAAATATTTCTTAAGATTTTCTACCTTCCCAATAATAGAATCAGTGATTTCCTTTTTAACACCATGCATTAGATCTTCCTTTTCATTACTTTGCTGGCATTCTTTGTGAACAGCTGGAGTTATATGAGGTTTGGTGACATCAAACAATTCAGGTCGAATAACATATTTTTGCGTAAATGTTTCATAATTTTCTCCGTCATTGTTCTTTGGCTTAGTGGTAAAGTCAGAAGAAACAAATGTAGCACAGGCTCCAAAAAGGGATATAGAATCCACTTGAAGAGAATCAGAGTGGACAGAAGAAGTGGGCTCATTTTTACTGTGATAAGGCTCATCATGCTGGTGAAACTCATAGTTTATCTTGTTAATAAAAGAAAGATGATCCAGTAACCACCCAGGTGACAATTGGTGTACCACAGACATTATTTTGCTTTTAAAAAGCCTCTGGGAATTAGGGACTAGAAATAAAACCCAACTTTCCAGATCAGATTCTTAAATGTCCTGAATTTTAATAAATATATACTTCATGCACACAGATAAATCTCATGTGCAAATATATAAACCTCACACGTACACTGAAGAGAATTTAACACATATATGTTAATATATACAGAAGTTCTAAGAAAAATTACATTTTGATATCAACTCCTTTTAATTTCAGAGTTGATCATTCAAATTTTCAGCCAAATTGGCCAAAGGGGGTTAAAACCTGATCTGATTTCTGGAATCCCAATTTGATCATCCTGTTTTCCTAGGCTCTTGACAACTTCTTGCTTTGGTCCTTGGATGTAGCCACTAAGTCCATATCTGCCAAGTCAGGAAGTCACTGAATCCTTCAAAGCTGACAGTGTCCTGTCAAAGCAAAGGATACTAAATTAACTATGAAAATTCACCCTTTTTAATGAGATAAACCTATTTAGAGAGCGTCACAGAATTTCAGGTGGAGTTGTTAGCAGGTCAGTCCTTGTTTTTCAAATTTTCCGTAGTAAGTCAGCCTGTTCTCCAGTTTCATTGCCCTACTTAATCACTGCTATCAATGGACTAATAGAGTAAAAAGAAAAGATTGGTCTAGTCAAAGCAAATGCAATTTTTTCCCCCATTTTGAGACGGGCTCCTGCTCTGTCACCCAGGCTGGAGTGCAACGGCACAATCATGGCTCACTGCAGCCTCGTACTCTTGGGCTCAAGTGATCCTTCTGCCTCAGCCTCTCAAGTAGCTGAGACTACAGGCATGAACCACCACGCCTGGCCAAATGCAATTTTAACAGCACATTAGAAGCATTAAACTCTAGCTGTAACCCTCCTCTAGGGAGAAAAGAGGAACGGAAGGTTGAGTTGACCACCAAGGGCCAATGATCTAATCAATTATGTCTATACAATGATATTGTGATAACTGACACTAACTCAAGATAGATAGTGTCAGAATTAAATTAGAGACACCCAGCTGGTGTCCGCTGCTGCAGAATCCGGAGAATTGCTTGACTGCTTGTTGAGCCGGAGAAATCCCCCACATACTTCTCAGTGACCAGAGGTCACAGAGGTCTTCTGTGTTGATCGCTTGTATGAAAGTAGAGAGAAAATACCTTGTTCCTTCTACAGATCATGTATTAGCAATATGACCATGGACACGTTGTTTGATCTCAATGAGCCTCAACGTCATTTTTTATGACATCTCTCAGAGGGCAGTTAAGGGAATAAAATGAGATGACTCACATGAAGTGAGGTGCACATTGCCTGACGCAAAGTCAATTGCTCGAGTAAATGCTAATTGCTGCTATTGGTGACAGTGATCCAGGGTGTTCCTTGGTCCCCTAACCACCCCTGCCCCCTCATAGTTACCAAGTGAGGTGAGGAGGCTCTGCAATGGCTAGTGAGAGCTAGAAATTTAGATGGGAAAACTGAAACTCAGAGAAAAAAGGCGACTTGCCCAAAAATTACAACCCTAGTTAATGGCACAACTGCTACAAGACCCAAGTATCCAGACTTTCTGAAGCTCTGAGCTCCTCTCCCACCCCCACCCTCTCCAGGTATTGGGCAGTGCCTGTCTCTGGGTTCAAACTCAGAGACGCAGGGAAATTCTATTTTAGCAATCTACAGTGCTTAGTGCAGCTCTTCTGATTCTCTGCTTCACATCCATCCCCTCGCGACCCGCAACCACTCGGATTCTTCCTTCCTTCTCGCAGGCCAGCCACCGCTAGAGGACCGTGAGACCCTGCAAGCAGTCAACTCCGGAGCCCGAATTCTGGCGGCAGCAGCGCTAGCGCCATCCTTGCACCCCACTGCACCCACATTGAGCAACCACTACCTCCTACCTCACTGCTTCCCTTGCCAGAAAAGTGCACGCCGCCTTCCTAGACTCTCCTCATGAAAACAGCACCCATCTAAACAGTGGTCATGAAAGACTGTTTCGGGGGGCGGGGGGAAATCTCCTTTTCTAAGAGTCAACGGGCGCCGCCATGTTGCTGTACGGAAAAACGTCTCCAGAGCGACTTGGAACGCTCGGGCCGCCCTTGGATCTTCCGAGCTCTCTTTAGGAGTCCGGCCAGATTCGCCGGGGGTTGGTTACACCGTCCCAGAGATGTTAGTGTGCGCCGCAAAGCAGCTGGGCGCTAACAGCACACGCAGTTCCGGCAGCGAAGCGGTCGCAGGAGAGTTGCGTGCGCTCGTCGTGCGTGATGGCGTCACACCGGCGGAGCTTTTCAAATTCGAACGGCCTGGGCGGGCGGAGGAAGGAGCTGGTGTTTTGATGACTGCTGTCGTATCTTGCGGACGTTTGCACGGTTTACAGAAATTCGGTCCCTGGGTTGTGTCAGGAAACTGGAAGAAAGGTAACTGATGACATTGGGTTAACTTTGTTCCTGCAGAACTGATCTGAAGGAGGAAAATGATAGCGCCAACAATTCAAATGTAGAGGCCCTGAGGGACAATATTTTGGTGTTGGGAGAGGCCATTGGGCCAAATCTGTGCGAGGCGCTTGGTTCACGGAGTCCTCTAAATTAGCAACGATTTCCCAAGGAAGAAGGGGCGGCCCTGGGGGTCCCTGATGGGAGAAGAGGCTGGAGAGTGGAAAGGGGGAAGAATTGAGGGGGCCAAAAGGGGAAGGACAAGAGAGGAACTGTTTGGGGTGTTGCGTCTGCATACTAGTGTAGCATCTTAGTGGCCGTGTAAGGAGTACGTGTAGAAGTCTTCATCTTAACTCTTCAGAGTACATCGTAAGTAAAGATTGAGAGTAGACATATGGGTGTGAGTGGAAAAGGTGAACAGATGAATAAACTCTCATTGAAAGAGAAGAAATAGACGGCCAAAACTAAGAAGGAAAGATTGTAATCAGTATAAAAGACTAAACAGTAGTCTTGAGTATCAACTAGGAAACAGTGGATTAAAGATAGAAGAGGAGAGATAGCCATTAGAAGAAGAAAACAGAATAGCTCCATTCTCTGAGACCAAAGAAAAGGAAACATTTTGAGGTGAATAAGAGAACTTGAGGTAGTTTTTTACTTCCGGTTGAAACAGGCACCGCCAACAGCAGTAATGGGGTCTGGGTTAATATATTCAGGGCTCCAGCTACCATGGATACCGTTGTGAAAGCAAGAATCATACCTTATTCGTCTTTGTATCTCCTGCATTGCCTAGCACACTCCCTTGTACATGATGGGCAGTTAATGTTTATGTGTGTTGAATATTTTAAAATAAAGTTAAATAGATGTTCCCTATAAATGAGGACTTCAGTGTACAGGAACAAATAAAGATATTCCAGGGGGAAAGTTATCTTGAAAAAACAGTGAAGCCTGGCTGCATTTCTGTTTGAGGATAAATAGTTGCTTAATGTACCATCTTTGTCTGGAAAGTTTTTTTAATACTGATTTTATGAATGTAGGTCATAAGCATGAAGCGTGGTTCGGTTTCCTCTGGTGGTGCTGGCCGCCTCTCTATGCAGGAATTAAGATCCCAGGACTTGAATAAACAGGGCCTCTATACCCCTCAAACGTAAGTGTCTCCCTTGTGGTTCTGACCTGCATGCTTTATCTGCTTGGAAAAAGAAATCATAAAAATGGTTAATTCAAAGATGTAATATGAGTGATGTGTTGGTGAATCCTGTCTGTTCCCAGTGGTACCTAATTTTGGATCAATAAGTCTAAAAGTGGACATGGTGTTGTGCGGCATCTCATTTGTTTCTTAAATTCCCAAAGCCAAGTGCTTTACCAGGCATTCCCTAAAAGAACTAATTCTTCAGCACTCTTATTTTCTTCCTTTTTTCTTAGCTACTTGTTTCAGCAGACTCTGCTGTGACTTCAGTTTACTGAGATGTTTCCAACTAGCAACATTCTCAATCAAATCAGAGTACTATTATTAGTATTTACTCTGATAATAAGCTATAATGTAGTAACAGGCTACAAAACACCACTTCTCCAGACTACTTCCTCAAGATTCGCTGAAAGTGTCCAAAAGAACTTGCTATCATAAACTGTACTTTTTCACTATGAGTAATTTTCTTCCAGTTAAGAGAAGGCTAATTGTAAGCCACCGTAGAGCTGTATCAATCCTTCTCTAATACCCAGCTACAAGTTACTTGCTAACTGTTCTTAAATTACTTAGGTTTACATAGTATGAGCTTCTGCTGCTTTTAGAAATTTGAAATATTTATGTATTTTTCCTTCTGAATACTTTAAAGAGGGAAATTCGTTGTGCTGTTGCACATTACTTACACCAAAAGTTTATGCCTTGAATTGTATTAGCAGCTAAAAAGTCACCACTGTCATTGGTTTTTTTTTGCCTGTAATTTAGATTATGTATGGCAAGTGCAGCTAAATGCTGATAAAGAGAAGGTTTTAAAAGAAAAAATTTTAAATGTGGTTATCAACCTGTGATTGAACTTACCTATTTTAAAATATTTTTCTTTAAAGTTGTTTCCATACATGTACATGTTTTAAGATAATTGAAATCATAATGTAGATAAGGTTTTTGTGCTGCACCTGGAAAAGAGGAGGGCTAAGTCACTGGAAACTCTTACTTGTGGAGAAGCCAGAGACTTAAACCTGCATAACAACCCTTCCCTCTGGCTGTTTGGTCTTAACTGGGCTTCCTAGCTACATCTTTCTTTCTCTTGGCAAATAAGTGAAATAAGCCAGCAACAGAAAATTAAACACCACATGTTTTCACTGACATATGAAAGCTAAAAAAAGTCGAGCTCATAGAAGTAAAGAGAACACAGGATACTAGAAACTAGGAAGGGTAAGTGGGAAGGAAGTAATAAAGAGAGATTGGTTAAAGGATACAAAGTAACACCTAGATAGGAGGAATAAGTTCTACTGTTCTATAGCACTGTAGGATGACTATAGTTAACATTAATATATGGTTTCAAATAGCTAAAAAGAGGAAATTGAATGTTCCCAACACAATGAAATGATAAATGTTTGAGAAGGTAATTACCCTAGTAATTATCTAGTAACTGTATACTATATGTGTTGCAACATCACTATGTACCTCATAAATATGTACAATTATGTATCAATTTAAAAAAATTTTTAAGTAAAAATTATTTTAAAGTACGAAAAAAGTGGTATTTAGGCATGAAATCTAAGTTCTGTGTCTTTGGGATGTAAATTTTCTACCTTGTTTTTACTCTTTGGAATTGCAGATTTAGGGTAAAAAATTTTTGGATGTCTATTAAAAATATGATGAGGGCCAGGCACGGTGGCTCACACCTGTAATCCTAGCACTCTGGGAGGCCAAGGCGGGCAGATCGCTCAAGGTCAGGAGTTCGAAACTAGCCTGAGCAAGAGCGAGACCCCGTCTCTACTAGAAATAGAAATTAATTGGACAACTAAAAAATATATATATAAAAAAAATTAGCCGGGCATGGTGGCACATGCCTGTCGTCCCAGCTACTTGGGAGGCTGAGGCAGCAGGATTGCATGAGCCCAGGAGTGTGAGGTTGCTGTGAGCTAGGCTGATGCCACGGCACTCTAGCCCGGGCAACACAGTGAGACTCTGTTCCAAAACATAATCAGTAAAAATGGACAGTGCTAGGGTTAAAACAAAGATTAAATCTACCAAAGGATGGACAGACCAGAGGGACCCCCTACTGGTCTCTCAACATTAGAAACATTATAACTTATAGTACTATGTTTTAGCCCATCCGATTTATAACAGTTACTAGTTACTATTGCTGCTAAAAATTTTCATGATTTTTAATTATTTTATAAGTAATGGGGAAGAGGTATTGGTTCTAATGTATTTCCAAAAGTTTCTTGAGCTAATATTTTTGCATTTATTTTAAAGAGTTGTTTTTCTATTTTTCTTAAAGCAAAGAGAAACCAACCTTTGGAAAGTTGAGTATAAACAAACCTGCATCTGAAAGAAAAGTCTCTGTATTTGGTAAAAGGTAATGATATTTTTTATTAGTTCTAATAAAGGGATTCATATAGCCATACAGTGATGCCCTCAGAGAACAAAAATTCAGATGATACAGTCTCTTTGAAGAGAAAAGTTATAAGCTAGTTTTCCTCTGTTTTAAATGATTAAAATTTTAGGTTAGATCTCCTTTAGATGATAGATTAACACACTCAGAACACTACTTCATTGTTACAAGTGAATAGTTGATTGAAAATTCTATGCTTAACTTTCAGATACTATGGAGTCATAGCATTTTAAAATAAGGAGGAATCAGGCCGGGTACGGTGGTTCACGCCTGTAATCCTAGCACTCTGGGAGGCCGAGGCAGGAGGATCGCTCAAGGTCAGGAGTTCAAGACCAGCCTGAGCAAGAGGGAGAAATTATTAGAAATTAAAACTGAGAAAAATTTTAAATATGTATTAATTCAACTTAAAATCCATTACATGGTAACAAATAGCATGTTTTTAATTTTAAGAAAACATTTTAAAAAACAAAACAATTTCAGTGAGAAGAATGACGTTTTTATCTTCTCACAAATCTCTTTAATGTGTGGCCTAACAGAAGACAGCTAAATTCTAATATCTGCTTCTGCATTCGGTCTGTTACTGATATCATACATCATGTAGCCAGCCTCTGGAAAACTCCACTGTACATTCATGAGAGAAGGAGAATGAAAAGAGTAAATAACATCTTAGTTTTACTATGAAAATAGTTTCAGCTTCTCAATAATCCCTGCATAACACTTTGAGAATAACTATGTAGAGTAGATCAGCAGTTAGTTGTCCAGGCTGCGAGTAGGAAAAAGATTGACTGTTAAGGACTCTGGGGGATGATGGAAATGTTCATATCTTGATTGGTACAGATTATACAAGTACATTCATTATCAAACTTCATCAAACTGTGTACTTTAAACAGATGCATTTTATTCTAAACAGATTGTCTCAGTAAAGTTGATTTTTTTTAAAATGCCCAACCCTAAAATTAAGACAATAAACTATGACGTTGTTGTCTCACCAAAACAAAATATAACTTTAAGACAAACCTACAGTGAGTGCTGTCTGGAGGATGGGCACGCTTGTAGCTTTGACTCAGGCAGTTCAAAGGTGATTTATGTGACCAAAGCATTTGTATCCCCATAATATTCTGAAATTTAAAAAATGAGCAAAAAGGAAGGGGAAAAATTTGGAGGATCAGAGTCCAGATTGCTGAGGACTGAGAAGTAAATGAGAGGCAAGACAATAGCAAGAGCCTCACTTTTGCTACAGCCCAGACTTGTATAATTTTTTTTCCTTTAGCTGTTAACTATTTGAAAAGGACTTTTTTCATAATTCATAGCTTACTAAAATCACAAATGACCTGCAAAATCCAAATCAAGTGAACAAATATCCCAAAGTAACTTGACATTTCTGAATCTAACTAATCACTGCTCCTACTCTACCCCATTTCCTGTAATGAACTATTTGCTGTCTTTTTTCTCCTCTTAAACTATAACATTGTTTAAGCTAAAAACAAACAAATAAAAAAAAAACCTGTTTCTTCAATTGTTTTGAAAATATTTAGAGGTGAAATATTTGTCACCTTATTAAAAAAGTCTCTGCCATGAAACCAAGTTAAACTTCCATTTCTGGTATTTATTCTATTTGATGAAAAATCTTCAGGCATTTTTGTAATATAACTCATCTCAGAGCTAAACTTCAGAGATCATAATAATTATGAAGCCTAACATTTATTGAACATTCCTGTAGGCCAGACATTGTTTTAAGTGCTTTATCTATTATCAACTCTTTTAATCAGTCCTCAGAACTGCCCTATGAGGAGGTACTGTTATTGTCTCCATTTTATACATAAGGAAATTGAAGCACACAGAGGTTAAGTAACTTACCCAAGGACACACAACTAGTAACAGGGACAGAATTTGAAACCATACATTCTGGCTCTCGACCTTATGCTCTTTAACCAATAAATTGAATCATATAGTAGTTTGATTGGGTGGAAAATTCTCTTGAAATTTAAAAAGATAACAGTGCAGTTTTGCTGAACCTATATGCCTATTTAATTGTGAAAAAAAAATTGTAAAGGTTAAGTAATAGTATACAGAAAAGAAGTAAAGAAGTTCTCATACTAACTTAGTAAATTCTCAGGAAAAATAAGCTAATTAATTAGATAATTAATCAGGGTGGATGAATAAGAGCCCAAACTAAAGAACTCTTAGATCCTCAGCAGAAAAGAATTTGTGCAAGCAGCTCGTAGGGAGAAATGAAGTTTTCATGAATAGAGTTCAGATATTAACAGCAATATTTGTTGTAAATCAATTTTGTGACTTTTGTGCAATAAGGAAAATTATTTTTCTGAGGCTATATAATAAGCTACAATGGTTAGCTTAATTGGGCCACAAAGAAGGGCAAAAGGAACCATTATAAAGATTATTTAAACAAGTGAACTTTTATTTGGGGGATGTAGCATATAAGGTACAGCCAGTAATGACTAAAAAGTAGCAACATATATATTTATGGTAAATCACAATCAGGACATAATATAGGTATTGCATGACAGAAATGTTGTTGGGAAAGTGCCTGCACAACCTATTTTAACATATCTCAAAGGCAGCTTTCCCACAAATAATTGCAAATGAAAGGGTTGGGTGTAAGGGAGCAGTCATGGTGTGGTAAATAAAATAGTAAAAGGACTTTGATTATTGAATATACTCAGAGAATAGTTGATGCAGAAGATCTAGGGACTTGAAATGTACATTCTTAGAGTATGGTATATGTGTTGGTGATGTAAAGCATCATAAGTGGGGTTTTTTTCTTACCTCATTTTATATCTATCTATTAATAGCTATAACCTCATGCTTTTCATTATTTGCTCTTTTTCTCTTCTTTAAATAATTCTGTTTAGTTAAATAAGAATTAAAGAGTTAAACTTTGATGTTTCATGCCGATGTTAAAATATAAAATCACCTTGAAATAATTTAGACTTGACTACAACAGGAACGAGTTTTGATGGACTTTTTAAAAATGTGTTTTCAGAACTAGTGGACATGGATCCCGGAATAGTCAACTTGGTATATTTTCCAGTTCTGAAAAAATTAAGGACCCAAGGCCACTTAATGACAAAGCATTCATTCAGCAGTGTATTCGACAACTCTGTGAGGTACTTCGTAATTTGAAACATTCTAACTTCTGTATGTTCTCTTAGGTATTTTCCAATAATTTTCTATTAAGGAATGCTTGATATTTCATAAAAATTATTGTAGTTTCTTACAGAAAATGGTTATGCACATAATGTATCCATGAAATCTCTACAAGCTCCATCTGTTAAGGACTTCCTAAAAATCTTCACTTTTCTTTATGGCTTCCTGTGTCCCTCATATGAACTTCCTGACACAAAGTTTGAAGAAGAGGTTCCAAGAATCTTTAAAGATCTTGGGTATGTATATTTCTCATTAGTTAGAGACATTATTGGAACACAGAAAAGAATCAGACTCAATAGATTTGTAAAGAATTTGAATTAGAAAAAATAACATGTTTTAAGATGATCACTGTGGGCACTATATGTATACTAAATTGATGAGGGAGAAAAAGCAAAACGAAAAACAGCTATTTGTAGGTTATTACAGAACAGCAGATGATCGAACATAAGGCCCTGAACTGCTGGGGAATAGAAAGGACAGGCTGGATACCACAGAATCTATAGAATAGGATTGAGGCCTGGTAAAAACGGGATGTGATGAAGTTGAAAGGGGGAAGAATGGATTCAGAAATGTGCATACATGTAGTTTATTGAAGGTACATTGAATTTGAGAGACCAAAAGACCTTTGAAAGTGAAGTCCAGCATATTGGTTGAATAAATCAAGTTCTGCAGCTTAAAGGGCATAAGTACAAAGTAATCTGCAGAGAAGAAACCAAAATATACACAAAATCATTGGAAAGTAGGATGACTAAGGACAGAATCTCAACAACTATCTTCTAAACAAGTCAAGACTGTGGGAATGTATGTGGAATTTTTAAAATGTAACTTCTTAATTAATTTAGTCATTTTTACTAAATTAATATATTAAGTTAGCTTATTTTTTTTCTAATTTTTCATAGGTATCCTTTTGCACTATCCAAAAGCTCCATGTATACAGTGGGGGCCCCTCATACATGGCCTCACATTGTGGCAGCCTTGGTTTGGCTAATAGACTGCATCAAGGTATTTGATTTGTCATTTTTAAATTACACATATGAGAGGGGTTTTTCTCTCAAAAAGATATTTCTGTTTCTCTCCCAATCTTGCTTTTGCCAATTTTCTCAAAATCCACTTCAGAGTTTTCATTTTTCAAAACACATTTGATTTTAAGTTTTCAAACTTAATACATAATACCAGAGGTAAAGGGAAAGGAGTACCACGTTGGCAAGGAGATTATGTTTTCATGAGCTTTCACAGCTCAAAAAAAAAATGAGTCTGTAGGAAATTGATTTCTTATTTTCCTCCATGAAATTCATTTTTTCTCCTTATAAATTAAAATCCATATTTAAGAAAAAGTTCTTCCATTTTCTATAAGTCCTGGAGATATATTTGTCCCTGTGTAAGGCTTTCCTTGAGTCTTGCAGAGTAACAAGAGTTTTCACAAGGACCTTTGACAAGGCAACAACAGCTGTTTTTACCCTGATGACCAGATAGAAGATTCTATTCTTCATCTTGGGTTCTATCTTACATGTCTTTTAGACATCATTAAATCTGTCACCTGAGACCTTGTTGAAAACAGATGAGGTAGAGGACAAGTTAATAGAGCTCCCCTGCATCTTCCCTAGATATACAAAAAGTGTTATGAATGCCTTCAACAAAAACCACATTCTTCTTTTATGTATTCTTAATGTGTAGTCCTTTTCTTAAAAATTAGTATCTTAGGCGGGGCGCGGTGGCTCACGCCTGTAATCCTAGCACTCTGGGAGGCCGAGGCAGGCGGATTGCTCAAGGTCAGGAGTTCGAAACCAGCCTGAGCAAGAGCAAGACCCCGTCTCTACTATAAATAGAAGGAAATTAATTGGCCAACTAAATATATATAGAAAAAATTAGCCGGGCATGGTGGCGCATGCCTGTAGTCCCAGCTACTCGGGAGGCTGAGGCAGGAGCATCGCTTCAGCCCAGGAGTTTGAGGTTGCTGAGAG